>JACXGJ010011548.1:0-19621 GCA_016801105.1 Esox niger | reverse complement strand
GACCAAGAAACCCTATTTAGACAAATGAAAATTATATGGTTATAAATACTATTTACTATTAATAATAAATAATAAATAAATAATAATATGGAACTGTATGAAATTTACATCCCAAAATAAACATAGTGTCTCCAATGGAACCTGCATGGTCATTTCAATGCAGTCAAATCTGTATCAACATCAGGTGTCTGTGATGAGGGGATAAGTAATGTCAGAGAATTGTTACATGAAAATGCGATTTAGAAAAATAATGGTATAATATAACTATTCAGACTTAATATATGAATAAAGCTAAACTATAAATGCGTTAATTTCAGAGATAAAAGGTTTTTAGCTGTCACTTTGAACCACGGATAAAAGAAAGCATAAACTATTGGATTTATAAAGGAATTTACAAGTGGCAGAAAAGTGATGATATATGATGCCAAATGGGAACTTAGTAGGAATACAAAAAACACGTAAATCAATGGGTTCCAACATATGAAATAGTTGAAAACAATAATGCCTAGAGTTTTTGCTGCTTTTCTCTCAGATTTATTTGCCCGTATAGTTTTTAAACCAGACACATCGGTAAAGCCATTTGAAGATATCTTTCTAGCCTGTGATCTGGCTACTACAAATATTTTTAAATAAAGTATCATAATAATAGAAAATGGGACAACCAGAGAAATTGCAACATCAATTATTCTGACCAAGAAATCTCCTTCAGCAAAAAAGCATTCTTCAATACACCTACTGGGTTCCTGTACATTTATATATGTTTCTATAACAACAGCATCATTTATAACACAACAAAACCAGGTAATGAATATACAACATATAGTTCTTCTTATTGTAATTTTAGACCTGTACACTAATGGATCACAGACAGCCACATAACGGTCAATAGATATCAAGACCAAATTGCCGAGTGATGAAGAAGAACATAGGATATTGATGAAGAGAAGCAATGCACAGAAAAATCCCCCAACACCCCAACATGGTTCAATCATTGCTACAGTCATTGCTGGTATCACAATGAGTCCCACCAGGAGATCTGACACAGCCAGAGAGAGGATGAGCAGGTTGGTTGGAGTGTGGAGCTGCTTGATCTTAGAAATGGAGATTATCACCAGTAGGTTCAAAAATGCTATAACCGCTGAAATTATTGATATGAAAATGTACAGTGTTATATAAATATATGCTGATATTGAAGTCTTTCTACAAGTAGAGTTCCTGTCTTGAAAACAGTATTGAGAGTATTCATGTTCCTCCATAATAAAGGGTAAAATGCTGAGGTCCTCCTGCTTGGTCCTGTGTGTGACCCTGCCAAGTTGGCCTTCTGACAAACTCGGATCTCTGAGTGTCTTTTTATCCCTGAATCCCCTGAAGTTTCTCCTACATGCGGGCATTGGGGAAAAGGGCAGAGGTGAAAGCACTCCCAGGTGTCTATTTCTGTTTGTGCCTGGGTCCAGGTTCAATTCCCTGTCAAGACCACAAACTGAACAATAGAAACTCAACCAAAATATGAATATCACATGAGCTGTACCTGGAATCATGAGCTAAAATATCTCAGAAATGCCCAATATGCACAAAATTACCTAATTAATTGACTGACATATTGACAGATGTAAAAGTCCTGCCTCGGACATTGGTAAATGTTGGATTTTTATTTTTGCCAAACAGGGATGGGATTTTTCTGGATTGTACATTGCTAACCAACGTGAATCATCCGTTGAACTTCACAGTAAAAGTCTTATCGTCTGTCATCACATTTACTCAGTGGCACATATGTGTTTGCTTGTGTTAGACAACTCTACACATGACAGAATCACTTCAGGCACATAAATGATGAAAAGGACATGTCTTTCTGGCTGCATTAACATAGGAAATAGTTCTTCTGATTGTTCAAAAGACCAGTGCATAACAATTTTGCCCCCTGACAAAACATAAAGAAAAAAAATATATGACCTTGTCTTTGAACTAATAGCCTTTACCCTAGGCATATAGCGTATACCCTGGGTGTAAAACCAATACCTTAGGCATATAGCCTATACCCTGGGCGCAAAACCAATACCCTAGGCCTAGAGCCTATACCCTAGGCATATAGCCTATACCCTGGGCATAAAACCAATACCTTAGGCATATAGCCTATACCCTGGGCGTAAAACCAATACCCTAGGCCTATAGCCTATACCCTAGGCATATAGCCTATACCCTGGGCAAAAAGCCAATACCCTGGGCGTAAAGCGAATAGCCTGGGCATAAAGCGAATAGCCTGGGTGTAGAGCCAATACCCTGGGCAAAAACCCAAATCTTGGTCCAATAGCCTATACCCTGGGCCTATTCCCTGGGCCTATAGCCTGGGTCAATTGCCTATTCCCTGTGGCATCGTTAGGTCTGGGCGTCAAGGGCTCTAGCCCCGGATCTTATATGTATAGCCTTGGATCTCAAATTGACCCCAAAAAATTATAATATAAAAATCTATACATCAATAATTCTGATTGCACATTATGACGATGTAGACGTGTAGGCCGCTAGCATAAACATTGAGATTTTCCTCATGTACATTCAAGACCTTGTACTTTCTCTCCAGGACAGGGGGCGCGCGGGGGGGGGCTAATCTCCGAATGTATTGTGAGTCTAGCGATGCCTCTATTATAGCCTATAGCCTGGGCCTATAGCCTATCCCCTCAGCCTATATCCATTACTATACGCCAATAGCCTGTACCTGGGGTCTATAGTCTATATCCTTGGTGAGAGAAAGTAGGCTTGAGAAACTCAACACAACACAGATGTACTAATTAACTCTGAGCAGAGGTGTAAAGATAGGACACACGTCCTGTCTATGCCTCCTGCTAGGAGTTGCCCATGTGACTGTCACAGGCTTGAGGGATAGGACCATTGACCATATGCTGGAACAACCCATACAAGGGTCATTTAGGCCTTTCTTATTGGAGGGTATTTGGCTGGGTTTGACCCTAGGCCGCCTCCCTTGTATTATAAGTACTGTGGAACTTCCTGTATTCTTTGGAGAGAGAGTGGGAACTATGTACTGTTAACATCGACGTCTCATGCTGAATAAAGACTGAATAAAGACACTCCCTGACTTTCTGGTTGCATAACTTTTGTTCTTGGACATCACCGGAACAGGAAGCTATATATCAATAGCTCATACCCTGGGCCTATAGCCTATAACCTTGTGCCAAAATCTTATGACCTGGGCCTATATCCGATACCCTAGCTAAGGCAAATGGGTTCCAACTATGGTCTTCAAGTACTCCTAACTGCTGTGGACAACCACAACCCCTTCAACTCACTAAGTGCTTGATTTGGTCACTAATTAATTTGTCTCTAAACTCACCTGGTCGTTTAGGTCTGAACTGGGAACCAATTAAAAGGAAAAAACTCAAACCTGTAGACACTCGGCCCTCCGTAGAACCAGTTTAACACCCCTGGCCCTAGATCAATGCCCTTTACCCAAGGCTGATACCATGGTCCAGTTCTATTATTCCAGTTCTATTAACTGTGGATGCCTGAGAAGGCTCATAGGCCAATAAAGAGGAAATGCACTTCCAGCTGTCTCTTCAGATGTCCATTTTGCGTTCAGCAGAATTTTATGAGGGTGACAGTGTTACTGTAATGGAGTCTGATCTGAACCATTCATGTGTTAAAGGGGAACACCACATCATTGTTCTGAATGACGTTGTGTTATTCTGTGCATTTGATAAATAAAATACTTCGACTTTGATAAAAAGATAGGAACTTATGACAGGTTTCAACATTATTGGATGTCAAATGTTGTGTGGTACACATTCTCCATCAGGACGAGCTTTTAACATACGATTTGTCCATCATTTGGACATGCAAATCTAATGTTTGCACTAAAGGCTAGCAAAGTCAAAAGTTGAGGAACAAAACATGTGCTCACACACACACACACACACACACACCCACACACACACACACACACACACACACACACACACACACTCGTACGTATACACACCCATGTGTTCCTCATCTTTCTCAAACTGTATATTACATCAGCCAAACTAAACTCTGCTATGAGTGATGTGTCTAAGAGCTTAGTCTCTATTGGTTTCAACCAGTTAATGATGTTAGTTTGACTTGTTTAGGAAGTTCCTCACAACAGAGGGTTCTGTCATCATCTGTAGACAAGGTACTGTAATGATATGGGGCCAAAACCCTCTGGAGTTCCTCCAATTAAAGGTGTTGGAGACACACGTGCTTTACTCAAGGGGCTCAATGAGGCCCTGACACAACATCAACATACAAAGTTAACCTGCTGTGACACTGAATACAACTTTGATGTACTTTGTATGCATGAACAACTTTCATGAAGACACTCAAATGACCTCAGAACAACCCTCAGCTGAAGTCCAACAGGACAGGACAGGAGTCCCACCTATTCATGACCCTGTTTAAAAATAACCTTAACTAATAACAAACAGTCCAAGAAAAAAGTCCAGTGGCAGATTACTGGTAAATTCTCTCTTATACAAGCACGTTTTGACACCTGTTCATGTAAAAAGGGCTTTATAAGTACATTTGATTGGTTGATTGATTGACCGAGGGTGACACTTATTCAGAAAACACTGGTTGGGCTACAGTAGCACAGGATCTTGAGACTGACTCAACTTTGCCGTCAGAAACTAAGGCGGACTAGAAACAGATTTAAGTTAATGGTTAAGTCTTAGCATCCATGAATTCAAATGGGGAACCCTGTATAGCCCAGCAGTCTAAGACTCACATTCCTATCCCTTCGACAGCAACACAGGCAATGACCGGAGTGGTTCAGCACTGGTGCGTTGTGCCTAAGAACAGCAGTTAGCCATGCTATATTGACAATATATCACAAACCCCCGATATGCCTCCACGCTTATTGAACAGGTTATGAAAGCAGTAAGAGCAGTAAGAAGTTATGTGATGTCATACCGTTGGTATACTGTTTTATAAACCACAGGTTTGAATCATGAATGCTGATTGGCTGATAGCTGTGGTAAAAGTAAGCAATAAGGCATGAGGGGGTGTGGTTTATTTGACCAAAATACCACAGCTTAGAGCTTTTTGTAGGTACATTGCAGAGTTTGATAAATATTGTAAACCACAGGTAACATGTCCCAATTATTTTTACTGCTCTAATCATGTTGGAAACCACTTAATAAGCACAATAACGTATGTCCAGGCATTTTGATATACTGCCAATTTTACCACAGCAGTATAGATCCCTCTGTGATGAATCGCACATAAGAACAGCTCTTAGCCATGACATTTTGGCCATATACCACAACCCTTGTGCCTTACGGTTTACTTAGAAACCAGGTGGTTTGATACCTGAATAGCTGGTATATGGTTACCCATGGAACCTGGACTTCTTAATAGATTAAATTAAATTCAGCTTTATTGTCACTGAACAAGTACGACAGTACAAAAAAATGCACTTAGCATCCAACCTGAAGTGTGAATTAGAAGAGGGCAGAACATTAACAAGTATTATGTATATGTACAGATGAGCTCATATGTCTGCATACCCTGGCCGAAATTGTGAAATTATGGCATTGATTTTGAAAATATGACTGCAAAAAAAATTGGACCTAAGCAAAAGTTGACTTACACTTGAATGTTTGACCTTTTTACAGACACACAGAGGTGAAAATGTCAAGTACAGGTTAATTTCCCACACCTGTGGCTTTTTAAATTGCCTTTAGTGTCAGTGTATAACTAGTCAATGAGTTTGTTAGCTCTTATGTGAATGCACTGAGAAGGCTAATGCCACGGTTGTGTAGGGATGAATCAGACCAGACGCAGGAAGAGGATTGCAGTTGATTCTGGTCTTTATTTACAAAGAACACCAAGCACTGCACAAACATACTGAATGAATGAATGAATGAAATTAAAGTGTTATACAAAAACAAGACACTCACCACTGACTTGAGGTAACTGCGACATGGAACAATGACTAACAACTCAGGGGAGCAGAGGAGAAACATTTAAACACATACTAATGGATTGATTGGGACCTGGTGTGAACAATGATTGACAAGACAAGACAAATGAATGGGACCTGGATGAGTTCAAGACTGTTTGAAAGATGGAGAATGCGGAAGAGGACGGAGCAGTCCGTTACTTCACCGTCACATCTAAATACTGAGCCAGGGGAGCAGTAAAAAGAACTGTAAAAAAAACGGCGCAACAAGGGAATGGAACTTTATGAAGATGGAAAAGGATATACAAATATATTCAAAGCCTTACAAATGCCAGTCAGTAGTGTTCAATCACTTATTAAGAATTGGAAAATTCAAGGAAATCGTCATACCAAGCCAAGATCAGGTAGACCAAGAATGCTTTCAGCAAAAACTGCCAGATTAATTCTTCAGGATACAAAGAAAAACCCTCTGGAAAAAGACGTTGTGGTTGTTTCAAGGAGCACAATACCAGAATACTTGAACAAAAATGAGCTGCATAAGTTGCCAGAAAGAAGCCTTTACTGTGCCAATGCCACAAAAAAGCTTGGTTACAATGTGCCCAACAACACCTTAATACGCCTCACAGCTTCTGGCACACAGTAATTTGGAGTGACCAGACCAAAATAAAGCTTTACGGATACAACCAAAAGCGCTATGTTTGAAGACGGGTCAGCAAGGCCTATAGTGAACAGAATTCCATCCACACTGTAAAGTGTGTAAAAACTGTGCTCAGATTGGAGAAATGTTGAAGTTGATAGGTTTGACATGTGTGTTTGTGATTTACATCACATAGCAGACTGATTTACAGTAGTTTTCAGTAATTTCATAACTGGCCTCCTGTGGAAATACTGGGCGAATCGAATCCACAACCCAATTGTGTTGACTTTAAGTGCCATGCTCCGACATACTCTACCAACTGACCTAAGGTCATGGCTTGAGCAGAGAGCAGCTGTCAGGCGACCTTTTAGGTCAGTTGGTTGATCAAAGCGCTCGTAACGCCAGGGGTGAGGGTTAGATTCCCAGCAGGAGCCCAAGTGAAAACGGATTCAGATGTCCACACTCACTCCTATAAATCGCTCTTTTTAAGAGATTCCGCTAAAGTTCATTGTACAGTTATAGAACCCCCTATATAATGTATTTTGGTAGACCTGGAATCTGAGATCCTTGAAGGATCACTTCAAATGGTTAATGTAATTCTTCAGTTTTCCCGGCAAGGTATATTTCTTCTGGATATAAATATCTGATGTGGTGAGATGCACACCACCACATGAGTATACCAGCTCTCACATTGTCTTGTCAGCAATCAGTTGACTGATCGTAATACTATACGTCTCCCTGTTAAGATGAAAGACCACTAAAGAGGAAAGGGGTAGTTGGAGAGGAAAAGGCATATGTGGTGTTCTTTCTCACCACATGTGCCATAGTTATGATTCATGGGGTTGTTTAGGGTTGGATTCAGACCGAGAGGCCTGTTCTGTTTTAATAAAAAATATACTTTTGTGCATAAACACATTTGACACTAGAGTTGTATTCAGTGTCAGAGCAGGTCAACTTTGTATGTTGATGTTGTGTCAGGGCCTTATTGAGGCCCTTGAGTAAAGCACGTCTGTCTCCAACACCTTTAATTGGAGGAACTCCAGAGGGTTTTGGCCCCATATCATTACAGTACCTTGTATACAGATGATGACAGAACCCTCTGGTGTGAGGAACTTCCTAAACAAGTCAAACTTACATCATTAACAAGTTGTTCACTAAACCAACAGAGACAATGAGCTCTTAGTGACATCAGCCATAGCAGAGTTTAGTTAGGCTGATGTAAACACTTTGGAAATCATGAACACGCACGTTTAAGACAACGGTACACTGAGAAGGGCTAACCTCCACGTTGACCGTTAAGGACCAAATGAAGCCCTCTGGTTACAAAAGTTACCTATATTCAGAATTGCCATCAATTGACAAGATTGCGGTAAATTGTGTGGTTTAGTGATTAGTAACCGGTTCATCAATGGAAAGCTCTGTCATACAATAGCAATGTATACCATGGGCTGTATCCTGTTGCGCTGTGCCTAAGAGCCTACATTAGTTGTGGTATAATAACAATATACCAGACCCACTTGTGCCTTACTGCTAAAGTATACAAAAACAGTGTACATGTACTGCATGTATAGTACGCAATACACAATCTGGGCATAACAGAGTGCAGTAAATTCCACAGAACAGTACAACATTCAGTATAGTATTCTATAGCAGCAGTGTCTGTACTTTTTTCAGGAGGAATCATAGGATGTGCAATAAAGGCAAGTTGCACCTTCGACTAGCCTTTATTGCACATTTGAACTGCCATCGTACTTGCATTTCTGTTGGTACATGTACATGTCTACATCAGGGACCTCATCTCCGCATCCCGGTTGCACATGCTACTTTACCCCTTCTTTTGGCATCGACTGCACGTCTAGAATTCAGTTTAGAATTGGCATTTGTACCCACACATCTTTTTATCCCACTTGTAATGTACACTACACTTATTACCTGTACATTTTCCTCCATTGCCTGAGTTGCATACTTGGTATTGCCATTTGTACTGCGTTTGCCTATACTGCACATCTATTGTAATGTACAGTTGTGCTCAAAAGTTTGCATGCACTTTGAGAATTGGTAATATACACTATGTACCATTCGTAAAGAAAACATGAGTGAGCAGGCAAAACACGTCTTCTATTTCTTATGGGATTCATATTCAACTGTAGGTCAGAACAGAATGTTACAATCATAAAACAAAACATACACAGAAGTTCCATAACCTTGTTATGCAAGTCTTTTGACAGTTCATTTCTGTTCCTCATGACTCAGTATCTAGCCTGCTCAGTGCATCCATGTGATTTTCACCTGCCTGTGTCACCTTGTGTGACTGTGACAAGGCCAAACATTCAAGGGGGTGTAAACTTTTGATCAGGGCCATTTGGGTGATTTCTGTTATCATTATGATATAAAAAGGAGCCAAACAACTATGTGATAATAAATGGCTTCATGTGGTCACTATCCTTAAATAAAATATATTTTGTGCACGATCAGTTATATTTTCAAAATCAATACCATAATTTCACAATTTCTGCCAGGATATGCAAACATATGAACACATCTGTAACTATTTACCACACACAGCTGTGGAACACATTAAGAAGCGTTCAATTTGCAGTGGTCACTTAATTTGAACCCTTCTGTTCCTCACTCAAAAAATTATTTTAGAAATTTTTGGAAAGTAAAGAAAAAGGTCTCTTCATTTTTTCCAGAGCTGTATGTGGTAACACAGTTAGGCTCACAAGATCAGGTCAACAACTTATTGTGTGGCTAAAGCAAAAAAAGTCCAATATGCTACAGCACAAATATTAGGAAGCAAATGCAATTGTTTTTGCAATTATAAATGTTTTCTATTGTTGATAACAAGATGAATAGAAAACAAGACGATCAAAATTCCTTCAAAACACTCACTGCTTACACATACAGCTGTTAGTCAATTAAACAAAATATACAACCAATTTGCAATTGTTGTAAAACACCGGGGATTGGAAGAAGAAAAGTTATTGCATTTAACAATTTGAATGTCAATTAAATTGCTGATAGCTTTTCTCTGCTTCTGACCGTAACGGAACCCTCTTTCGATGTCCCAGTCAAAACTAATTCTTGGTCTAGTGAGAGTCTGCAGAATCAACCAAATGGGGTTTGTCGCTCATTGAAGTCAATGTCTGCATTCTTCAAACTGCAGTGCTGAGTTCCTGCTGTCTCAATCGTAGTGGAGGCTTTTGAAATTAAAGCGCTTTCTCTCTGTGAAACCTGTTACCTGGTGAATGGAGAGATGGTTTAATGTTAAAAATTCACTGTCATGGTTCGATGACTGGATCAAAGGACTGTTTCATGTTTATTATGGAATATTAAGGAGAAAAACTTACTTGACTGGGATCTCTGGTGAAATATCTCTTCTCTATAACCTAACATAAAAGACAAGCATATTGTTACTTCATACATGTTATTATAAAAAATATATATATACAGCTTTGGAAAAAATTAAGAGACCACTTCAAAGGAAGGGGAAAAAAGGTGCAGTGGTCTTCATTTTTTCCAGACCTGTATATATTGTGAAGTCCAATTTGTACATAAGGCCTTGCCTAATCACAGCTTGGGAGAGTGAAAGATCAAGGCATGTCCTCTGTTTGAAGAACATCTCGCCAAGTCAATGTCCTTATCATCACACTGCTGGCCAAAACAGGATGTTTAATCCCGCATGCTATGCTCATAGGGAGAAAGCAGTCAACAGCCAACAACCACGAATGAGCTTTCAGATGCACGGCTCACCACAAGGGAAGCTGTCCCACGTTGAACAATGAAAGGCCCATGCCAAGTGACAAAATATTAACTGTTTCTGCAAACTGACTAAGCTATTCCTGACCTGGACAGGTGAATGTCAGACAGAGCCGCCAGGTCTGATTGCGCATCAGCACCTCCATGTGGTAGGTCAGGCGCCTGCCATCTCTATTGTGGTTAGCGACGGTGGAATGTTGTCATTCGCAGTATGCATGTGCCGCCTTAAACTTTCTGGTTGTGTGAGCAGTGTGGTAAGAAGGGGAACGGATCGGCGATCTTGATCTTCGTCTGTCCGAAACCGGAGTAGTTGCAATGCGGCAAATGGAACAAAACAACACTTGGAAGGGAGGAACAATGGGAGAATAAAAGAAAACGATGAGACAATAAAGGAAAGCTGCAGAAATGGGTTGGGAGGGTTGGTGAAAGCAGGTAATGAGCGGGACAGAAAAACAAAGGCTTCTTCAAGATTTGTCTCTCGGAATAGTCCAGCAATCAGCACAGTCCAGGGTTTGGGGGCATTACCCATTTCACTGGGTCCCCTTGCCTCAACTCCTGGGACCTTGATCCTCTTCGAGCTCAGTTATGGTAGAAGTCAGGAGAATGTTTTTTTTCAGGCACATGAGGATTTCAATCTAGACTGCCTGACTGAGCAAACAGCGTGACGAGTATCAGAACAGAGGTTCACGGTTGACAATTTCAATATCAAAAACAAGTAATAGTAACAAGGACATAATAATTGGCAAACAACAAGCAAATACTTTGTAGCCACTCATGAGGGTCTTGCAGGTTTATTTTTTTTACAGACTAATTGTTCCACATTCCATTAGCAACTGCTCTCAGTCCTTAATATTCTTCACCAACTATTATTTTCAGCAATCAGCAAAGGTTGTGTATGTGACTCAGATCTGGTCTCTTCGTTGGCCACTCAAAAACAGCCCAGCGTCTATACTTAACCGTTGCTGGGTGCTATTGTATGGGTGTTTTGGTTGACCTACTAGATACTACGACCTTAGATGGAGGCCAAGTACTTGGAACTGTGTGGAACACAGGACTCTAAAACAACCCAGTAATAAGATGATTGCCAGATGCCTTGCATGTGACTGGCTGGACAGGAACCATCAAATGAACCATCAAACCTTCCCAAGATGGTGGCCTTGAACACTACACATTTGGTCGTAAATAAACACAGCCCTGATCCGTACAGCCAAAGTCTGATTTTGTCTGCCGAATATTTCTTCCCAAGACGTAATTTCATAAGCACAGTGGATGACCTCTGACTACCTCACCTTGTCAAAAAATCTGCTCAACTTCACAGCATTGGACGTGCCTGCAGCAAGATACCTTGGGTTGGTGCAATCCTGTCAAAATTTAAAAAGCAATGTCTTAATACTTCCCATAAAACAATAGCAAAAACCAAACTAAGCATGTGTGTAAACAGCCCACAGACTGACCAAGCGGGGAAAGTCAGTACTGAGGCGACGGTTAACCTACCAGGTTTATCTCCTCTGCGTTGAAATCTTCAGACAGAAAAGCTGTCCGCGTGAGAACATCATTTTTCTTGTTCTCAGGAATCTGGTCAAACTTGGTGCCGATCAAGAGCAACGGCACAGAGCTGTCAGCAAACTGCTCTCTGTCGTAATCACTGGAGGTTTCCAGACAAGGGAAGACATGTGGATATCATAAACTTCATCGGTGCCTTATGTACAGTATACATTTGAATATATAGTGCTCTCCAAAATCAATTAATGGCACTGTAGCTAAATATGAAAAAAATGGCACACGTTACTTGGCCAAAGATACACGCTACACTATCCGGACAGATACTTCCCAAGCCTAAAAAAGTCTTGCTCAGTGTGTATGGGATTCGAATGAGCTGAGACAGAAGATGTGTGTGACCAGTGTTTCTAAATTTCTATCAAATATGATCCCTTACAATAAGGGAAATAGCTTTTCTTCCAGGTTTTCTGTACCCCGATTATAGATTTAGCCATATAGAAAATATAAATGTGAAAAGCAAATATAAAGACAAATAAATGACAATACAAAACAAAAATAACTTCAGTTTGATTATTTCGTAAAATATTTCAGAAATCTGTTTGAGATGCAAACTTGAAAGTTTTAGTTTTGTCAGATTTATGCAGAATAATTTTACAGTATAATATCTGCACAGGGTAAAAAAAAGATATGCAAGTGTATATTCCACAAATTATACAATCACATTAGGAAGCTCATCAAATACATTATCTAGTGATTAAGACATTGAGGTCTAAATGCTAGGTGGGGTTTTGTGAGAGAGCTGAATAATGCGCACCTACAGTGGGGAGAACAAGTATTTGATACACTGCTGATTTAGCAGGTTTTCCTACTTACAAAGCATGTAGAGGTCTGTAACTTTTACCATAGGTACACTTCAACTGTGAGAGACGGAATCTAAAACAAAAATCCAGAAAATCACATTGTATAATTTTTAAATAATTAATTAGCATTTTATTGCATGACATAAGTATTTGATACATCAGAAAAGCAGAACTTAATATTTGGTACAGAAACCTTTTTTTGCAATTACAGAGATCATATGTTTCCGGTAGTTCTTGACCAGGTTTGCACACTGAAGCAGGGATTTTGGTCCACTCCTCCATACAGACCTTCTCTAGATCCTTCAGGTTTCGGGGCTGTCGCTGGACAATAAGGACTTTCAGCTCACCCCAAAGATTTTCTATTGGGTTCAGGTCTGGAGACTGGCTAGGCCACTCCAGGACCCTGAGATGCTTCTTAAGGAGCCATTCCTTAGTTGTCCTGGCTGTGTGTTTCGGGTCATTGTCATGTTGGAAGACCCAGCCATGACCCGTCTTCAATGCTCTTACTGAGGGAAGGAGGTTGTTGGCCAAGATATCACGATGCATGGCCCCATCCATCCTCCCCTCAACATGGTGCAGTCGTCCTGTCCCCTGAAAAGCATCCCCAAAGAATGATGTTTCCACCTCCATGCTTCAGTTGGGTTGGTGTTCTTGGGGTTGTACTCATCCTTCTTCTTACTCCAAACATGGCGAGTGGAGTTTTGACCAAAAAGCTCTATTTTTGTCTCATCAAACCATATGACCTTCTCCCATTCCTCCTCTGGATCATCCAGATGGTCATTGGCAAACTTCAGACGGGCCTGGACATGCGCTGGCTTGAGCAAGGGGACCTTGCGTGCGCTGCAGGATTTTTATCCATGACGGCGTAATGGTTTTCTGATGGTTTTCTTTGAGACTGTGGTCCCAGCTCTCTTCAGGTCATTGACCAGGTCCTGCCATGTAGTTCTGGGCTGATCCCTCACCTTCCTCATGATCATTGATGCCCCACGAGGTGTGATCTTGCAAGGAGCCCCAGACCGAGGGAGATTGACCATCATCTTAAGCTTCTTCCATTTTCTAATAATTGCGCCAACAGTTGTTGCCTTCTCACCAAGCTGCTTGCCTATTGTCCTGTAGCCCATCCCAGCCTTGTGCAGATCTACAATTTTATCCCTGATGTCCTTACACAGCGCTCTGGTCTTGGCCATTGTGGAGAGGTTGGAGTCTGTTTGATTGAGTGTGTGGACAGTTGTCTTTTATACAGGTAACAAGTTCAAATAGTTGCAGTTAATACAGGTAATAAGTGGAGAACAGGAGGGCTTCTTAAAGAAAAACTAACAGGTCTGTGAGAGACAGAATTCTTACTGGTTGGTAGGTGATCAAATACTTATGTCATGCAATAAAATGCAAATTAATTATTTAAGAATTATACCATATATAATGTTATTTTCTGGATTTTTGTTTTAGATTCCGTCTCTCACAGTTGACGTGTACCTATGATTAAAATGACAGACCTCTACGTGTTTTGTAAGTAGGGAAACCTGCAAAATCAGCATTGTATCAAATACTTGTTCTCCCCACTGTATATCACTTAAAAAGGGCTTAAGTCAGCCTGGTGGGCAGAGCTTTGAGTAAGCAACGGAAAGGTTGCTGGTTAAATTGTAAGTGTGCCCGCATTTAAAAATAAATAAATCAAATTTGAACTTATGGTATTATAGATGGTGTTCAGACAGGTCATGGCCCTCATTCTATAATCAAATTTGATCTTACAGTTACTGTATGATCATTTACCCAACAGCAGGTATTTATCAATATAATCTTCGTCATATCCTTACGATCGAACTCACGTCTTGTTGTAGATCGAGTAAACCAACGTCAAAAATAAGATAATGCTTAATTCGCTTTACGACCATCAATATCACGAAAAACAACAATAATCAGAGCCTCAGTAACAACAACCAGAATTTTAAATAATAATAGGTAATATAAAATAAGATGATGAGAATTATAGCACATACAAATGTACCAGAATGTTATCTAATGAGTCACTACCTTATTAAGGGATTATTCCTTTCACTTGAAGCTGCATTTTGTATCTATTATTTCTGTTGTTTGTGAGTTTGTAAGGTTTGAATTGTCTTTTTGGGGCTCCAGTGGCTCCCAACCCTGTTCAGTTACTGTACCACTGACAGAATGTTTTTCAGCTTGGAGTACCCCTGAAACACCCCAAATAAAATCCCTAGCAAGTCTACAGTATGGTGTCATGAGTGTTTTTCTGGTTGGGAACCGCTGCGGTTGACAAACAAACATGTTTTTGTCTTGATTTTCCTAAGTCACTCGTGCCTATAGTATCGTGATAATAAATGGTAAAATAAATGAGGGCCAATGTCTGCTTGATCACGGCTGAAATAATCCCACCCCAAAAAAATAATGAAGATTACTTGTTGAAATCCAAGAGACAGCTAAATAAATATAAAATCTCACAAAATAAACTGTTTTGACTGGATTTACCCATATGATAGCGTTTAAATTGCAACATCATGAGATACAGGATCCATTAGCCTACCTACCCATTTGAAACGATTACCCCTGTTGGGGAGGAGTCTTTGTTCAAGGCTTCAAGTGACCAGCGATACAGATTTTGGGAGGATTTCTTGTTGGTCAGGTCATGAACTAACACAATGCCTGTAAGGATAAAAAAGTATGCATGACAATTTATCTAAGCCATTCATTTGGTTTTCTATGTTTTATAACTCCATACTGACATTATAAATGCTACCAACATATACACTGATGAGGCAAAAATTATGACCACTCAAAGGTGAAGCGAAAAACATTGATCTCCTAAAAAGGGCATATTTCAAAGTCTGTGTAGATTAGACTGTGGGCAAACAATCAGTACTCAAACAAATTTCAAATGCATCAAATGTATTTCTAAAGCCCTTTTTACATCAACAGTCATCAAAGTGCTTTTACTCATAGTCAACGTGTTGGACACAGGAGAAATGGACAAGAGCAACTTTGACAAGGGCCAAATTGTTATGGCCAGACGGTTGGGTCAGAGCATCTCTGAAATGGCAAGACTTGGGGGGGTGCTCCCGGTCAGTAGTGGTATCTTCCGACAGCGGTCCGAGGGAAGAGAAACCACTCATCGGCGACGGGGTGTTGGGCGCCCATTGATACACAAGGGCAATGAAGGCAATCTCTGGTAAACTTTCTACTGGGAAACTCAGAGTCCAGGCATTCATGTGGGCGTCAGTATGACACGTGACACCTACCCAAACATCGTTGCAGACCAGGTTCACACCTTCATGGCAGCGGTGTTCACTGATGGCAGTGGCTTCTTTCAGCAGGATAATGTGCCCTGCCACACTGCACACATTGTTCGGGAATGGTTTGAGGATCACGATGAAGAGTTTAAGGTGTTGCCCGAGCCTCCAAATACCCCAGATCTCAACCCAACTGAGCATCTGTGAGATGTGCTGGACCAACATGTCTGATCCACGGCGGCTCCACCCAGCGACTTACAGAACTTGAAGCATCTGTTTCTAACGCCTTGGTACCAGATACCACAGGACACCAGAGGGTGGTGCTGTTTTAGTGGCACGTGTAGGACCAACAGGTTTAGGCAGGCAGTCATAAAATTTTGGCTCACCACTGCATATAAACAGTGATTTACATAGAGTGCTTGTGTATTACCCAATGATGCCAACAAGAAATAGCATTGATACAAATAGGTTCTTAAATGTAATAGGCAATACAGACAGAAAATGCAATGACGTTACCATTGACGGAGTTATAAAAGACTGCTCTGGTGCTTTTTAAACTGCTGGCGCTGCCTACAGATCCTCCTACATCCCATAACTCAATGTAGTAGGTTTTTTCCTCTGGGGTGCCTTCCTTGTAGTCATGTACCTAAAAGTAAGGATAACATTGATTATCCTGACGGAGCCTTGAGTTAAACATCTTTAGAGGTAAATAAACTAAAATAGAAATGAATAAACATTCAATTAATTTATTTTATTTAACCAGTTTAGTCCCTAATTTTCAATGACACCCTGTCCAAAGGAAATTTGAAGGCAATATGATAAGACAACACACAAAACAAATACATACATGACTAAATGTTTCATTTATTAATTATATTTCACCAGTTAATTATCACATTTTCAAAGACGCTTGGGCCAAAGGCAATTTAAAAATTGACTGCAAGGTGCCAGGACAACACACAGAACCGCATGAACATACGTAAAACTGAAATAATATACAGTCATCATAAAGTAACAAAGACAGGAAATTGGAGTATTAACATCAAAACTCAAAGGTTTAAAATTGCCCCCAATTCTCACCCGAACGTCCACAGAGCATCCTACAGTCCATGATGGGTTTCCTAAGACTTGGTTTTGACACAGCAAGTGTACAAGTGATGACTTCCCAACACCTTGAAATTGATGGTTGAGACATCCAGTTCAGTTTTTAAAGCACACGGTATGTTTATTTTTCCCTATATTCTGATATAATATACGAGCATAGGCAAAGCCAGAAGCCTAAAACATCCTACTTTGGTGTCCAGGTCGTTAGAAAACAAGCTGACTAATGCATGTGACACTGAGCCAACGTTAGCAAGCTAACGCTAAACACGGCATTATTGTAAGAGACAACAATATTGTTTGAATATTGTCTTACGGAGTCATAACATACAAACCCACAACATTCACTAAATAATACAACATCTATCCACTCATAAATTAAAATGATACCAACCAGAATCTCCCAAAACTAACACTTTCACTCTGTCAAGAGAAGCCATTTTTCGTCCAGGAAGTAAACAATAAAACTCCCGCCCAGGAAAAAAACTCGTGATCCCTGATTGGTTTAAGAAAACTATTTCCGTTTAAAACCAGACTTTTAATTGGCTTTTGACGAAAATTCGTACGTACAAGCCAATCGGATGTAACATTATTTTGTGTCAATGCGATTCTTTACATTATTTTCACGGCCACAAAACTAGCACCTGCGAGCCACCGCAAGCAACATTTTGCCTTAAATGTTTCGGATGTTCCTTCAAAATACCTGTTCTGTGTTGTGGGGTCTCTTGTGAGTAGACAGGCTGAATGATTTAAGGACAGATGATCTATTGCTTTTCTTCTACATTCGTTGTATGTTTCACTATTTCTGTGACCATAGAAGATGATGAAAAATAAGTAAATATCACGCACATGCGAACCAAAACAAATCGTAAATAATATTCAGAAAACATTTTGTAACAAGTGGGTTAAATGTCCTCTCACGGTGTGGGACTTTATTCTGAAGAAAAAAAAAGAATTTTCTCACCCGGAAGTACGTTTATAATGTTGCTGACAAGACCTGGTAAAATAACAAATACAGAAAATGTACAAGGCAGATGATGAGCCTCATGATTTCAAGTTGCTACAAAAGAGCACATTTTATTGAGTGAGGTTCGTATTGTGTGTTCATCACACGTGTTGTAATCGACATGTAACTTATAAATGTAATTAGAATACTAATATTACGTGCTCGTTTATGTAGACAACTACTTCACTGAGATTTCGAGCTAGCTAGATTAAATAAGTTTCGCTAGCATAGTTGCTAGCGTTTGCGTGCGGGTGTGAATGCTACTTATTTCTTTTAAATTCGCGAGTGTAGTTAACTAACTGTATCATTTAATGAATCGCATGCCGGCTAACCTCGTTTATGCAACCAAGTCAATTAATCTATTTCAAGTATGTAGTTATCATTTATAAAATACCTACTAGCTAAACTCGTTACCTGCCCCCGCCATGCACTCACGTTTGCCAAGCACGTGTTCCTGTTTTCTTTTTTAAACAATAATATAAACATAAAGTTGTGAGGTGTTGAACTTTCATTCAGTCCTGCTGAGGTAGGGGCGTCTAGTGGCCTATGGTAGAGGGTATCACATGTTTCCCTTTCCATTGCAGAACCCACAACAGAGGATACCACTGACCTTTGCATAGTTTCACCCCTCAAGAAACTCGTTTCTCCCTTAAAAATTTCGACTCAACTGTCACCTAGAGAGGCCTCTCAGGCTACCGATTAGCCTTTATTGGAAACCTGTTGTCTTTAGCATAAAACATGTCTGAACCAGAAGTGTTAACAGAGGTCCCTGCGTCGCTGAAGCGTCTTGCCAAGCAGGTTGTCCGGGGCTTCTACGGCGTGGAGCATGCGCTGGCCCTAGACGTCCTCATACGTAACCCCTGTGTCCGTGAGGAAGACATGCTGGAGCTGCTCAAGTTTGACCGCAAGCAGCTGCGCTCGGTGCTCAATACGCTGAAGGGGGACAAGTTCGTCAAATGCCGCATGCGGGTGGAGACAGCGCCGGACGGAAAGACCACGCGCCACAACTACTACTTCATAAACTACCGGCTGCTGGTCAACGTGGTCAAGTACAAGCTGGATCACATGCGGCGTCGCATCGAGACTGACGAGAGGGACTCGACCAACCGGGCATCATTCCGCTGTCCCTGCTGCTTCAGCACCTTCACCGATCTGGAGGCCAATCAGTTGTTTGACCCCATGACAGGTGAGAGCGGTGGCGGGGTCAGAAGGTAAAAGGACTATGCATAACACTTATTTCCATTTCTTGCTCGCACGCACGCACGCACGCACTAATGTGTATGCACATGTGTAGAACAGGGCACGTGTGAGCACTTTGTATTTGGCCTTTCTCTGGAGGAAGGGGAAGTGAGGGGAGTTGTAACATGGGCTGCCTTTCAGTCAGGCTTTTTGTTGCTTTTTGATGTTCGTTCATGGGATTTTGCACTAGATGGCAGTAGATGCCAGGATACACAGTGGTTCTCCTGCTACAAGGCAGAAAGACTGGAGCAAGTAGAGTCAGGGGAACTAGCCCCCAGACATGCAGGCCCAGTCAGGGAACCAGCCCCCAGACATGCAGGCCCGGTCAGGGAACCAGCCCCC
>JACXGJ010011547.1:0-19523 GCA_016801105.1 Esox niger | reverse complement strand
CTCTTTTCCCTTTACATCACCTATGTATCTACTGTGTCTCTCCATCTCAGACTATACATCCCTCCATCTCCCCAACCTCCCTCCTCTCTTTTCCCTTTACATCACCTATGTATCTACTGTGTCTCTCCATCTCAGACTATACATCCCTCCATCTCCCCAGCCTCCCTCCTCTCTTTTCCCTTTACATCACCTATGTATCTACTGTGTCTCTCCATCTCAGACTATACATCCCTCCATCTCCCCAACCTCCCTCCTCTCTTTTCCCTTTACATCACCTATGTATCTACTGTGTCTCTCCATCTCAGCCTATACATCCCTCCATCTCCCCAACCTCCCTCCTTTCTTTCCCTCCTTCCTCTCCCAGCATCTCCTTCCCTTCTTCACACTCTTTCTGTACCGCTTTCTCTCTTTCCATTGCTAACCCTCCTACGTTGATTCTCTCCATCAGGGATCTCTGCTTATTGGCTGAAGCTCCTGCCTGTCTAATTGCCATCATATTTAATAATGTCCAGGCAGTTATTTTATCCAGGGGTCGGCGATGCATATCAATATTCACTGATGTTTATCGGATGTCAAAGGCCAGTGAGCGCCTGATTGATTGTGACCCCGTTTTCAACGAAGGTCACAGTGTGATTTGGTGCCACACAGTGCCATTTAAAAAGCTATTTTCTCCAGCGACTGGAAATACTACTTGGCAAGGAAAGCATAGCTCTAGAAATTAAGATTGATGAGCATTTTAGGGCATCCAACCTACCGTATGAATATTTTTCTAAACGGTGAAAGGGGACTGGCACAGAAAACAATCATATACAGATTTTTAGACCAAATTAAGGAGCATGCGTGTGTACTTGAACAATGAAATTGTGCCTTGGAGCTTTTGGCATTAAACATTTACCACTTTCACTAAATATGCACATACGTATGTTTTGAATTTCATGATTAACGTGGGAGCCTGTCAAACCAAACCAGCTGGGTGGATGTTTCTTTGTTGGTTTCTACGCTGCACAACCGTTAATCGAGGACACTGATCCGCTTGAAATCAGAAGTCATTCAGTCGACCAAGACCTGTTCTTCAACGAGTCAGTCGCCTGACTGGACCAACAAAATTTGGTCTGGACTTCCTCTTCGAATCAATCCCAAAAAAATGTAAGCTTTGGAGAGCAGGTTCTGGTCTTCCGTTTTATCAAACAAACCCTATCCTTTTCAAACTAAGATGAGAATATAGTTATTCAGTACCCTCGTCAAACCTTTTACATGCAATCTATCCAGAAATAGATTACTATTATGTTTTTTTTTTTTTTTCGCTAGTCTGCAGTCGATTGGTTAGCTTGGCAGTTTAGGCCTCTCATTCCTCTTTGTGGATCCACTGAAACATCGACTGCATGTCAAATCCCAACAATTCATAACACGTCTGGTCTGCCACAGAAACTACTTAAGTGGTGGCCAAGGCCTTGTTTAGTATTTATGGGAGTGTGCTTTAATTAATCGATCCGTGAAAGGAACCTGCAAAGAAGCTACAGTTGTGCTCATAAGTTTGCATACCCTGGCAGAAAATGTGAAATTATGGCATTGATTTTGAAACTGTCTTTAATCAAATAATTGTAAACATTTATTATCACATAGTTTAGCTCCTTTTTAAATCATAATGATAACAAAAATCACCCGAATGGCCCTGATCAAAAGTTTACATACCCTTGGATGTTTGGCCTTGTTGAAGGCACAAGAAGTGACACACACAGGTGAAATTTAACTAGTTACATTTCCTGTGGCTTTTTAAATAGCAATTAGTGTCTGTGTATAGGCAATGAGTTTGTTAGCTCTGAAGTGGATGCACTGCACAGGCTAGACACTGAGCCATGGGGAGTAGAAAATAACTGTCAAACGACCTGCGTAACAAGGTAATGGAACTTTATAAAGATGGAAAAAGATATAAAAATATATCCAAAGCCTTGCAAATGCCAGTCAGTACTGTTCAATCACTGATTAAGAAGTGGAAAATTCAGGGATCTCTTGATACCAAGCCAAGTTCAGGTAGACCAAGAAATATGTCAGCCAAAACTGGCAGAAGAATTGTCCGGGATACAAAGAAAAACCCACAGGTAACCACAGGAGAAATACAGACTGCTTTGGAAAAGACGGTGTGGTTGTTTCAAGGAGCACAATAAGACGATACTTTAACAAAAAGGAGCTACATGGTTGAGTTGACAGAAATAAGTCTTTACTGCGCCAATGTCACAAAGAAGCCTGGTTACAATATGCCCAACAACACCTTGACACGACTCACAGCTTCTGGCACATTGCAATTTGGAGTGACAAGACCAAAATAAAGCTTTATGGTCACAACCATAAAGGGGGGTCAACAAGGCATATAGTGGACAGAATACCATCCCCACTGTGAAGCATGGTGGTGGCTCACTGATGTTTTGGAGGTGTGTGAGCTTTAAAGACACTGGGAATCTTAAGAAAATTGATGGTATGATGAATGTAGCATGTTATCAGAAAATACTGGCAGACAATTTACCTTCTTCTGCACGAAAGCTGCGCATGGGACGCTCTTGGACTTTCCAGCACAACAATGACCCTTAGCACAAGGCCAAGATGATTCTCCAGTGGTTACAGCAGAAAAAGGTGACGGTTCTGGAGGGGCAATCAGTCTCCTGACCTTAAGATCTCAAACGTGTGGTTCATGCAAGACGGCCAAAGACTTTGCATGCCCTGGAGGCATTTTGCCAAGTCAAATGGGCCACTTTACCACCTGCGTGAAATTGGGCGTCATAGACAGCTATTATAAAAGACGGCACACTGTCATTAATGCTAAAGGGGGCAATATAAAGAACTAAGGGTATGCAGTCTTTTAAACAGGGGTCATTTCATTCTTTCCTTTGTTGACATGTTTTGTTATATGATTGTGCCATTCTGTTATGACTTATAGCTAAATGTGAATCCCATAAGAAATAAAAGACGTGTTTTGCCTGTTCACACATGTAATCTTTAGAAATGATACATATATCACCAATTCTCCAAGGGTATGCAAACTTTTGAGCACAACTGTCCATACAGTATGCTTATGACCACAAACTCATGTTTCCCATGTTGCTTTGCAGGAGCCAAAGCAGAGCCCCGCTCACATACCGTGTTGTTTGCAACAACCACACACCGCCCCAAATCACAACACACACCCATAGACAAACACACACAGCTATTTTATTCTGACTGATCCCTTGTTCCGTGTCTGCACCCCACCCTATTCCTCCTCCATCCCAACCTTTGCACATGATGGGAGTTGATGACAACACTCCTGGACTGTGGGGAACAGTTTGGGTCTGGATTACAACGCCAAGCCCAGCACTCTTACTTTACAACCAGTCAGAAAACTAAATGTCTTTCTTTTCTGGCCACAAATGATTGCTTTCTCAGTCCCCTCAGCTCCCACCCACATGAACCTGGCATGGATTTATAGCTGAGAGCAACTGATATTCACTGGTAGGCAACTGCTCTGTGTAGAATGAACCGTTATCAGGCTGGCTGGTCTATGTAGAATGAACCGTTATCAGGCTGGCTGGTCTATGTAGAATGAACCGTTATCAGGGTGGCTGGTCTATGTAGAATGAACCGTTATCAGGGTGGCTGGTCTATGTAGAATGAACCGTTATCAGGGTGGCTGGTCTATTTAGAATGAACCGTTATCAGTCTGGCCGGTCTATGTAGAATGAACCGTTATCAGTCTGGCCGGTCTATGTAGAATGAACCGTTATCAGGCTGGCTGTTCTATGTAGAATGAACCGTTATCAGGCTGGCTGTTCTATGTAGAATGAACCATTATCAGGCTGGCTGTTCTATGTAGAATGAACCATTATCAGGCTGGCTGTTGTATGTAGAATGAACAATTATCAGGCTGGCCGGTCTATGTAGAATGAACCATTATCAAGCTGGCTGGTCTATGTAGAATGAACCATTTTTAGGTTGTGCGGTCTATGTAGAATGACCCATTATCAGGTTGCGTGGTCTATGTAGAATGAACCATTATCAGGTCGGGGGGTCTATGCAGAAGGACCCATTATCAGATCATGTGTATTTTACTAACTCTATCAGTAGAAGAACATGAGAACCACGTCATTGCACGCTGCAGAACATGCGGTGTGAGTATGTCCTGGTTTGAAGGAGGTTCTGTGCCTGCACTTTGCTCACAGCACAAATTACTGTACAAGAGTGTGATGGCTAGTCTGGGTGGAGATGTGTGCTCTAGCTCAGGGCTATTTACCAGAATGCAATGATTTGCATCACAGGACCAATCAGACTAGAGCTGCGCTAAGTTCCGTAACGCGCCGGTATTTTTGGAATGAGACTGTTATGGATGAATGCGCACGCGCACGCGCAAGGGCCTGTCTGCACGCTCTCTCTCTTTCACCTATATCTCTCTTGCAAGAGTGTGTACACACTAAACAAGACCAAACTCATCACTGCCTCTACTGGCTGATTTTCGTGAGCTTCGTCAATATATTAGGTTTCGTAACACAAGTAAAATGAATAAACATTTTAGAAGACCTTTAGAAATTATACTTGATCTTTCCCTTTATCCTTTTATTGCTTGAAATATTGTTTCTTTTTATGCTGATGAATGCTAATTAATCCCCAAACATTTATGAATAAAATGAAATGTACATGAATTACCTGCAGGTTGATATTTGCTTGCAATTGATAAACTGCGGTGCTCTTTATGGTTCAGCATCTCTCGTTGATGAGTTAGGGTTCGAGTTGATTAGTGGAAAACGAGAAGTTTCTTCTTTAAAAAAGGCCCACATTAATCACCACCCTCCATCTCTCTCAATCCATCCTTCCATTCTCTCCCATTGTTTTTCTTTGACCGTTCTCTTCATTACGATTTTTCACTTTTCTTTCTTTCTCCTTCACTCTAACAGGCTGCGGTCATCACCTAAGCCTCCCTCCCTCCCTCCCTCCCTGCCTGCCTCCCTCCCTGCCTGCCTCCCTCCCTCCCTCCCTCCCTCCCTCCCTGCCTGCCTGCCTGCCTCCCTCCCTCCCTCCCTCCCTCCATGCTCCTCCATTCCACTTCCCTCATCAATCTGCTCTTAACAACAGCATTTTCTGGAAGAAAATGGTTCTGCTTCAAATCCTGCCGTATGTCATATTCCCCCGCAGGTGTTCTGCAGCGTGATTATCAGAATTGTTTATTTTAATATTATTTTGTATGTACATTGACAGGCTAATAAATGGTAAGCTAAACAGACATAAAACGAATGCTTTTAAACACCTAGTCCATTGACTTCGTGAAAACGCTTGGTCTAAATTATTCCAAACAAGTTCACGCCATTAAACACCATTCCATTGCCTTGACACATTGGACCTCTCGATCTCGTACCCACTGTTTTGCAGTGAGGTGACCCGAGGTTCTGCCACTCCGACGTCTCTATGCTCTGGCACCCTGGTGCCAGTGGGCAGCGCACGGCTCTCCTCTCAGAAAGGCGGCAGCGCTCAGACTGCCGATTACGGTGTGCGAAGGACCCAAGCTGCACAGTGACTGTCAGTCCCGCAGGTGCCGGCGGTGCAGGGCCCCAGCTCCAGTCCGGCAGTTTGGCCCAGGAGAGACAAGACGAGGGAGACTGTGCCCCGTTACTCGTCCCTCTGTAACCCAGAAGGAGACTGTTTTGTCAGTCTTGTGGTTCCAATTCTGATGCGCGCATATTCATTACAAAACGTTCTCTGTTAATCACACAAATTCAAAATTCAAAGACACGATAACTTTGGCTTCCCGACGTTCAGGAGGTGGAGAGAACCGTAGCAACGACCGTGTGCAACGCAACCTCTTGTCTGCTTGGAGTAATGGGAGTTGTCAGGGGATTCTCACCAGCAACCGATACATGTAATTACAAGGAAAAGAATAGATATGGTCTCTCACTCGTCAGTGTTTGCTCTCCAACAGCCGTTGACAAACAGCGGGGTGGAGTGCCGTGTATAAACGGAGCGAAATTAGACCCCATGACTCCTTGTTACGGCTGCCAAGAGGAGGAAGAGCATTCCGGAAAGTTCAGAGGGGAAAAAAAGCAAAGGAGAGAGACAAAGCAGGGACTCTCAGACTCCCTGCTAGAAAGGGAAAACGATGCTTGTCTATGTGATTTTCAGAGCCTGCATTTCTCTCTTTTTTCTGTCAGAACTGTCAAGTCACCGAGGAAAGCTGAGAGACCGTAAACGGGGGTGAAGGGAACTCGAGGTAATACATCCGTGTAAGGGTCTTAGCACAAATATAGATCAGATAGGGTCATCTAAAACCAAGCGCAGGCTTCACTGTGGCACGGTCCAGGCAGATTTACCGTTATTCTGAGGTGTTGTGAACAGCTGATTCGATGACATGATAAACAGTCCACTTCTGTCCATTACAAACAATGCTTTGGTTTGTCTGTATCTTGCCATTGATTTAACGGGGCAGTTAGTTTAAATAACGGTCCAAAGCAAAGCATACAGGTCGTTTGTTTCATTACAGGAAGACACAGCATAACTCAGCTGTTTTGACCAGCTACATATGCTGACATATCTTATTAAGCACTGTTAAATATGTGTTCTACCATCCAGAGGGGGAAAAAAGCCCACTTTCCTATGAGGTCACATGTTCCAGTAGTGCTGATAGATGGGAAGGCTGTAATTGCCTGCAGATTGGAAGGTGGTGTTGTTTCCATCCAGGCCAGAGCGAGGTGAGACGGAGTTGTTGGCTCCGATTAATTTCTCCAGACCTCGGTGTTAAAGGTGAGGATTAAAGATAAGTGGCTCACTCTGATTACAGTTTAATAACCACAAGGTGTCATAATTAAATTCCCATCAATCCCCGCCCTTTGCCGCTAACGAATGTTAGAATCATTATGCAAATGAATAAGTAATATTCTCAGTATATATTTGGCTACATAATCTACAGTACCACTATCTGTTCAGCCCAGTGGAATGTAGATGACTGCAGCTCGTTTACCGTGTGTGTGTGTGTGTGTGTGTGTGTGCGTGGCTATTACTGTAACAAGTCAACCATTTCTGTCTTCCAAACACTCTGGACACGGTGGGTGAACCCAATCACCTTCTGCATGTGTTATTGTGAAGCAGGCCCACGGCACAAGATGGGCCTCTAACCAATCAATCCGGTGTTGCTTTGTTTCAGAAATAATTAGCCACGGAAAGGATACTCCTGTGGAAGCTTCGGTCCTCGATAATACGTGAAAAATAAATGAACGACACGCATCTTGAAACAACGCAGGCCTCGAACAGTGTGGAGTTCGTTGGGAGTCCTGCCTTTTTTGTTGTAACCTGAGTGGAGTACAGAGGCACGCAGGTTAGGGGGGAACAGACGTGTGACAAACGGAGAGCGTGGAACATCCATATAAGATACGAACGATGGTGGGTGCGTCTTCAGTGTGGAGCGCTAGTGGCGAAAGCCATTCAATATCCATCGATTGGGGCGCGCGTCTTGACGCATATCGAGAAACACTCCCGTGCGCCATCAACATTTTTCCCCCCTCTCACCGTGGGTAAATTCCCTTGTCTAAAAAGCAATTTATTTAGGAGATAAAACAGCCCGCGGTTAATCCATACGTAGCCAAGTAAGCTCCTTCTGTTTTTCGCTATTTTTTTCCACTATTTCTTGTTTTACACTGATTTATGTATCAGGCGTAACAATCGGTGAGCTCCACTGTTTGTCTGCCCCTTGAAATGTTTATTTGGCCTTCCTCTTGGAGATTCTGGGTAATAACCAACCAGAAAGGCTCTCTAGAGCCTTGGAGAAGAACAGGAAGTCCATGCTAAGCTACCAGGAAGTGACAAGAAACTAGGCGTTGGTCGTATATCCTCCCTGATACAGCCAAACCCCACTCGGCCCGTTCCGGTAGGGCTGTGATTTTAGGCCGGTTCTACAGACAAACACCGGGCTGTAAGCGTGTGTTGACGCTACCAGTTTCGCCCCCTCCCTTTTTGCACACACGGTCTCTCAATAACAAACACGCTTCAAACTAACAGTCCCTTGACAACAAGCGAATATCCATAAAATATAAAGGCGCTCGGTTTTGATGGCACGGACGGTGCATTGCATTAACGGATCGCCCATAAGTTTCTAGGACGAGACACTTCTGGGGGAAGAAGTGGAGCGATGGATATCAGTTTTTTCTTTGTCTTAAGCGACAGAGGCATCATAAAACATGTGCTCTAAAATCGATAGTGAACCTGCTTCTCTCTATAAGCCAGAATAAATTCCCCTGGACCAGAATTAATATATTTACAGTCAGTGGACACACACACACACACACACACACACACACACACACACACACGTACACTATTCATCTGGGAGTGACCGTCAATGTCCGTGACAACACCTCAGCAGGCCGCCAGGGTCATTCAAAAGGTATTTATTAAATTAGTGTCATTTACTGGGGGGTTGCGGGGGCGGTTGGCAGCCTCATCCAGAGAGCCTTATGTAACTCCAAGGCCAAAAGGTCCTGTGTGTGTGGAAGTCCGTGCACGTGTCCGTGTGTACGGGTCTGCGCGCGTGTGCTCACTGGTAGCAGTGCGTAGTTACGAGTAAAAACACGGTTATTACAAACATAATTGAAACGGGCCCAATGAAACCACACATGTTAATCAATTAAATGTCCCGTTTTCCTTTGGACGCCTTGGGCAGAGATGTTCCCTGTCGCAATGTGAAAAAGTCATGTCTACAAGCGACGATGGTGTGCGCACGATGAATTCACCTGGAACTCAGACATATAATGACTGGACAGCACAGAGTACCAGGGCACATTTGGTTTACTGATATTGGTGAGCCTGGGCTCTCTTCACAGGCTGACAGTGTGTGCAGTTCAAATGGCAGAACTCACACATGGCTGAAACAGCTTTTTTACTCTATATTTGTTTTCTGGGTAATTGATGATTTTAAATCTGTGTGTGTGTGTGTGTGTGTGTGTGTGCAGTGCATGTTTCTGTGCGGGTGTGTGTAGTATCAAATCCTGTCAGGAACCATGTCGACCTCCTGTAGCCTCTACACTGGACCACGCAGTTTAGGGAATGCCCTGTTTGTATATCGTGCTCTGTCAAATGACCCCGCCCACCCAGGATGTAGGCTGGAAAACCAACCACGAACCCGTCCACAACGGTCCCGTCTAGGCCATGTGGCATGGCTAGAACTAACAGACTCTCCTTTAACGACCCTCGACCCTAAAACGATCAAACGCACGCACACACCCACCACAACCACGCCCCTAATGCCACCCCAAAAGTCCCCAAACACATAAAGAAAATGAAAAAAGAAAATAAATCCCAACACAAATCAAAATCATCCCCCGATACAGGGTATCTGAGAGGAGAGACTAAGGTCAGGCTCAACTCTGCAGGAGCTTCTTTCCCTCTCTTTTCCCGCAACAGAGATAGAATTGAATCTCTCCTTCCTTTGATTATCTGTGGATGTTAGCTCGCTATCTCCAGCCACCAGCGAAGCTGCCTCGCCAGTCTCTCCCATAGTAACCAGCACCTTTGACATGCTCGCCGATCATCAGTGACTCGCATGCAGCGCAGGTCTTTGCCAGCGTGCCTTTATTTCTTTCCCGGTTCCTCTTGAAAGTGCAGAATCTCAACTTTTCACTTGAAAGACAATACTTTAACGCCCCCCACAGCCCCCTCTCCGCGATTCTGCTCTGTCTCTCTTTCTTCCTACTTCTGTCTCCACCGATTCCATCTGTTAGTACAATTGATCAAAAAGGCACAGAATGTTCCTCGACATTCTTCTTGATTGAATTTAGGGCAGCCCCTCATATTTGCCTCGGTTTCATGCCATCTTTTTTGTTTCCCCCCTGAATTATCTTGCCATCTTCCGTTCCATCTTTTTCTACCTTTCATTGCTACCGCCTATCCTTTCCCCATCTTTACAGCTCCATCTCAACACCTAGACACTGTGTAACATCCACAATATATCAGTCTAACGACCGACCCGACGCTCCTTTGTGGCAGGAACACCTAACTCGGTAACACAAGCTACAACATAAAACACTAGAATGGGCTGACAGAGTCAAGGGACCGTAAAGGTTGAAAATAAGAACCCCGGTAGTATAGGTTCTGTGTGTATATACACACTTTTCTCTGACCTTCAGGGTTCTGTGTCCGATTGTGGACCGCCTTTTAGGGCGCTAGACCAATCAAAGCACCCAGCTGCGCTGTCTTCTCTACATGATGCGAAGGTAATAGCAAACTAAATTAATACATTTTCATCATTAGGATAGATGTTGTTTCTTGTAAGTTATGTTGATGAGTTACATTCATTTGTTTTATTGCTGTCATAAAGCAAGAAATGAACACCTGTTTTCCGTTTGACCTTTTCACTAATAGTATACAACCTAATTTAATTGGATACAGTGGTCAGGTAGTTTAGCTATAGCCGCTGAAGCTAGCAATGACCTATCGACCATCTGCAAGCAAATAATCATCTCAGCCTATCGGCGCACATTTAATGGAGAGAATCTGTTGGTGGACCATCTGCCGAACAAGTGCTATTGGTTGTTGGCAAATGTGTAGGCCTTAGTTCTCCAAGACTCGGTCATGTTTCCAGCTTGGGCCATCGGCCTGAGGGATTGAGTCTCTGTCTTTACACTCAATGTCATAAACGTGACCTAGCCTATATCCCGCCCTGGTGTTTCTGAAAACCAGTAGTCTGTTTTTGAAGTTGCTATATAAGGTACTAACAGAAGTGGGGTGCAGTCAACACCCACTGTGTCTCTTTTAAACAAATTGTGTTTTAATAACCACCCATGTAGGTACATTTCTAATGTCCTTTTTCAAAGTAAAACTGCTACATCGTTGGCTGAAAAACAACACACATTGGTATTATAGAAAAGTAAAGACAAATCTGCTGGTCCGTGTCTCAGATAAGTTTGCAGTGCTGCGTAGATACACTTGTGTGTTGTGCTAACGTTTGCAACAGCCCACGCTAACATCGCCAATTAAAACAGACCAGTTTGTCGTATCACATGAGTAAGTGCGGGCGGCTTCCCTAGACGACGCCAGGCAAAGGCTTCAGTGGATCGCCGACGGGTCAGACGACGGTCCTGCTCTTGCAGGAACCATCCGGGTCTGCAGTAAATTGCCGCGTTGGCGGCCACTGGTTGTTCTACACCGCTCCACAAACGGTCTGTGACACGCGGCCACCTGCTTCGCTCCGGTCATCCGAGCGAGCCGTGTTGACTCCGGGTTCCCGCTGGTCCGTCAAAATGTCAATACACAGCCTTGGATTAACAGCAGAAGGCCTGTGTGTGTGTGTGTGTGTGCGTGCGTGTGTGTGTGTGTGTGTGTGTGTGTGTGTGTGTGCGCGTGTGTGTGTGTGTGTGTAAGGGAGGTACCTCTGATTTAGGCTGTTGTTTGGCCACCGAGGGACCTGCTGGGAGCAGCCAAGTACGAGCGGTCGGACGTGAGCCAGCGGTCTCTAGAATTAACTGGATAACTGGACAAGCGGCCGCCCTCCCCCGCTGTGACGGAAGAATCCGGGTGCATCCAGCGTGCACTCACCGGGGAGGCTTCGCATCGTGGTCCGGACTACATCGGTTTATTGGGGAAGAATATTTCTGGAGGTCGGGTCATTAACGTCCACAAAAACAACAACAAAAACCACAACAAAAACAGATCGACCACGCTTGTCTTGCTTCAAGGTTGTCCGATCATACTGTTTCTTCAGTTCACCCCCTTTACGGCGATTCCCTGACAGAACTTATTAGCGGCAAAGGCTGCAAATGTTGGGTAAGTAGGAAAAATGACTTTTAAACACCTCATAGCCGACAAAATGTGATCGGATTTAATCCCAGCCTAAAATCACTTCAGAATTCATGCAGAACTGCACGCCGAAACGAATCCACTAGTTTATTTGACCTTTATCGGTTAGTCATCTTTTATTCATTTATGGGAGTATTGGTGAGCCACAGGTGATATTGTAAGATACTGAGTTATTGCTGGAGTTATGTTCAACCTCCCAGTCTGTGACAAGACGTGTATATGCAAGCACTGAGCCATGGGAAAGTATGGAATACCGGAGTGCCAATCCACTGGTGGCTCATGTCACACCATATGCTCCGTAATTTATACCCGTTCGTTTCTAGGTGACGATCGTGACAACTTGAGATATGTGATGTCACTCAGTGCAAACTAATTAATAACCTGACAAATGTCAAGAGAACATGAGAATAAACACCAACAGAGAGCGAGGGAGATAGAGAGCGAGGGAGATAGAGAGAGGGATGGATGGATGAGGGGGCGAGTGTCTCAAAGGCCCTCCGAGATCAATATAGAATGTATGTGTGCGTTTGAGACAGACACGGTGAGAGAGAAAGAGAGAATGGAAAAAAAGAAAGAGACAGAACCAGGGAGAAAATGCAATCAGTATGTGGATGAGTTTTCTCCGGAGTGAGGATTTGGGTCATTTGGAAGAATATGGCTGATTCAGCGACACTGACGCTGCCACAGCACTGCACTTAATCTACTGGTTAGCCCTGCAGACAGAGAGATAGAGACAGAGAGATGAGGGAGAAAGGCAGAGATGGGAGAGAAGAAAGAGAGGGATGGGCTGGAGGGAAGAAGGAACGTCAGGGGAGTGAGGAGAAGCACGAGAGATTTGGTGAGAGAGAGACAGAAGGAGACGGACATAGAGAGATGAAGGGCAGTGACACTGGGGAGAGAGAGGTTGATGTGGAGAGAGAGCGAGCGAGAGAGAGAGAGGGGGAGGTAGAGAGAGGTAGGGAGAGAGACATTTATAGAGATGGATAGAAACAGAGGAAAAAAGAGAGAAACATTCTCCCACTGTCTGTCGGCACACAAGCCTTTAGGAGTTGTTCTCCTCACTCTCCCCAACAGATAAAAGAGAAGACGTCCACTCCCCCAACCCATCATCCAGCACCCCTCCAACCCCACATCCTGCACCCCCCAAACCCTCATCCTGCACCCCCCTCCTGTGGACATGGAGGAATACAGCTCCTTTATTTTCTGAGATTAACCCCCTCACTTCTCTCCTTCTTTGACCAATCTCTTCTGTCCGCGTCTCCTATTTAATCTTTGATTTCACACACATATGAAGACCAATTACTCTCATTTGAATTTAGGGCGGCTGGGGGAGGGGAGCTTAGAGAGGTGGATGGAGGGAGGGAGAGAGAGAAGAATTTGGCTCTGCAACCCGCGGGAAACTAATGTTTTATTGAAATATTATGTGCATATTAATGAATAAATGCAATATTTTTGTAAAACATTTCAAATTACACTTTAAGTCAGCGGCTGTTAATGTAAAGTGGTGTCTGCTTCAGCGCGTCGATATATGCTCCTATCTACGAGAATATCTGATGATGGTTTTATTGATTCTAATCAGTGTCTCTGTGTGCACATGTGTATGTGTGTTAGCGTGTGTATGTTTAACCAGCACTCAGCTAAAGAGAGGGAGTAAATTACAATGACAGAAACACGGGGACCGGCGATAAGACTGTCCGCGTACAAAAACATCCTTAATCTCGCTTTCATCATTTACACCATCAATTCTGCCGACTGTAAAAGAATACCCTGCCTTCTTCCCTCGCCAACTTCTTGAAGCTCCAGCACCCACACACTCCACCCCAGAGAGCTAGCCACCTCCATTCCCTCCCTCAGCACTGCGCTGTACCTTGCCTTGGCCTCCAGGTGGCAGTATTGTAACACGCTAGACCTGGCCGCTGCCTCGTAGCCCGTAGCTGAAGCTAATGGCATGTGGCGGCTCATGCCAGTGAGTAATGCAGCAGGAGAATGCGCTCCATAACCTATTGTTCTTATTGGAAAAGAGGGAGGAAGTGAAGAGGGAAACAAACAAAACAAAGCGAGGAGGAAAACAGAGACGCCACCACCACTACCTGGCTGTGTAGGCAGTCCTACTATGCTCCTGTGTTCGTCCATTACAAGACGTCTTACTGGTTGAAAGATGTTGAAAAGACATATTTCTGGTAGAAAAGACATTGAAAAAGACATTTGTCGTAGAAAAGACGTTGAAAAGGCATTGAATAGATGTTGAAAAGAGGTTGAACAGACATCTTTCACCGCAGTTTGCTCAGTGGGTTAGGAGACTGCAAGGTTTAAAAGGCTAGGGGAATATGGGCTATCTAACTTGCTCTTTCACTTTCTATATTTTGCTCGCACGCACGCGCACGCACACACACACACACACCAATACACACACACGCACGCACGCGCACACGCATGCACACACGCACACGCATGCACACACACACACACACACACACACACACACACACACACACACACACACACACACACACGCACACACGCGCGCATGCACACACACACACGCATGCACACACACACACACACACTTAAACACTCAAACACTCAGACATTGTGTGAATGCACGGTGAGGGAGACAGTCATCTGTCTCTGCCTCACCTAATCATGTAAAAGGCTGCACTCTCTCTCCCTCCCTATTTCTCCCTCTCTCTACTCTTCCTCTGTATCTCCTCCCTATGGCTCCCTTCCTCCTCTCTCTCCAGCCTCCCTCTCCTGCTTCCAATCTTCTCCATGACGCCTCCCTCTCTCATGCATCCACCTCCACCTCCTTGCCATATTCTCCTTTAATCCTCTCTTTCCTGCCTCCCTGTGCCTCCTCTACTCCTCACTGTCTTTACCTCTCACTCTCTTTCTCCCCTGTGTGTTAGAGGGAAATAGACTTTCATTAGGTTAAAAGGGAGGCCACTGTGAGTCATTGTCATAGCTCGGTTTTCCAGATCATTACTGTATCCTTTAGGTGAATCAGGAAGAAATCCCTGCATCTTCCTCTCCTCCTCAGTCTTCTCCAATCCCACTCTCTTTCTCTCTCGTCTCTTCCTCGCTTTATCCCTCTTCTTTTCTTCTTCTAATCTCTTTCACGCTTCTCTTTACACTCATGGCTAGTGGCTGAATTGAATGTCTGACATTCTCTCTCCTTAGACATTGGTTTTGTTTTATTGACTGTATCGATCAGAAGGAGACAGGTGATCATGGTGACGAAAGTGAGGGGTGGGGGACAATGTTCTTGATCTGTGGTCCTTAGGGAAAAGCCATATGTGTGCATAAAGCTAGTAGGGGTGCCATTAGATTTGGCACAAATGTAATCTCTTTTTAAAAGATAAATGTGACTTTTTTTGGGGGGGGGGGGGGTTTGGGGGTTGATTACTTTTATGGAGGGGCTTGGTTGACTTATGGAGGGGTATGGTTGACTTTTATGGAGGGGCTTGTTTGACTTATGGAGGGGTTTGGTTGACTTTTAGGGAGGGGTTTGGTTGACCAAGCCCCTTTTATGGAGGGGCTTGGTTGACTTTTATGGAGGGGCTTGGTTGACTTTTATTGAGGGGCTTGGTTGACTTTTATGGAGGGGCTTGGTTGATTATTTTATGGAGAGGCTTGGTTGATTACTTTTATGGAGGGGTTTGGTTGATTACTTTTATGGAGGGGTTTGGTTGATTATTTTATGGAGAGGCTAGGTTGATTACTTTTATGGAGGGGTTTGGTTGATTACTTTTATGGAGGGGCTTGTTTGATTATTTTATGGAGGGTTTTGGTTGATTATTTTATGGAGAGGCTTGGTTGATGACTTAAAGGAAGGAGTTGATGAATTATTTAGAGGGGTTGGAACTGATTACTTTTAGTCAGGGGGTTGGGGTTGATGATGTTTAGAGGGGGCTTGATTACTTTTATGGAGAGTTTGGTGGATCTCCATGTCCAAATTAGAGAGTGTCTGTTGGGGCCCAGCGTGGGTGATTGGGGCCCCGGATGGAGGAGCCTGTAGGATGTAAGCCCTCTTACTCCCAGGTCAATCTTGCACTATGGAGGGGTTGCCCAGTGACAGTCTCCAATAAACCTGAAACATGGATACTGTATCAAGGGAAGTATTGGAGGATGACACACCGGAACATTTAGAAAAATGTACTATTATCGTGTGGGGAAAAAAGCTACCAAACGAATTAATGACATTCATTGAGGGTGGTGGTTTGTATTTCGCAGAATTTCACTGTAGATATGTAAATGCCTGCGCTTTCTCTCTCTGTTTCTGTTTCATTTTCTACTCCTCCTGTTTATCTCCTCCCTAACACTCCCTTCCTTTTCCCCCTCCTGCCCCCCTCTACTTTTACCAATCAGTGCCCTGATTGGCTGAAAGGTTAAGCATTTTCATGCGATGTTATCTTAATGAATATTTGACCTTATACCCCAATTAGTCATCTATAAAATCTGACTGTAGCTTTCAGTGACGGGTCATTTACAGATGAACCCCTCTTTTTGAGTGTCACTTTTTGGGAAACATAGCGCATGTTAAAAAAGAAATGTATTTGCACATACTTGAGTCATGAAATTACTTTCTGAATAAATCAATAGTGGGGAGAGACTGTCATTATGATTCACATATAGTTCTTTACTAGGGTAACATAATGGGAAAAAAACGAGTTCTGGCCATCTAGTTGTAACAGTAGCTGAGATGTAATATAAAATCAGCACTTCAACATGTTGAACAAAGGGCCATTTGAGAGCTAAATGAGCCCTCCGATTTATGTTGAACGGAAAAACGGCAGCAGGCAAAACATTTTTTAATGTCCATCACTACTTCCTAACGACGACGACATTTTACTGGGATACAGGAGAATGCTGATCTGTTGAAGTCCAAAGACGTGGCGCCCCCTTAACCTGTCCTTCATATGTAAAGGTACATAGCACGGACACGGTCTCACTGACACGCGCAACATCCTCAAACAAGCCACTCCCCGAAACATGTCAATCAACCAGGAGACACACTACATTGTATCCGCTAGAGGTAGGATGTCCGGCTGACGTTTTCTGGAGCTCAAAAGATATGATATGGTGCCGAATGCTGTGGGTTGGCCTCAGAGTACAATTCTACATACAGCAATGTTTCCCACAATGCACCATCATCTACAATATGCTGCAGTAAATGATCTTAACACGTTTTTTAACTGTTGATAATTCCTAAAATGACCACATAAATAATTCATTGTATCTCTTCCTCTTTATTTCCCTCTCACTCAGTTTCTCTCTCTCGCTCGCTCTCGCTCTCTCTCGTTCCCCTGGGAGTTGGAATATGTGAATGCCAGATGTGGTGTTGTAATGTCCCCATAGTCAACATCTGTGCCAAGAAACACTGCATCATTCACATTCACTGTGTGAGTCCTGTATAACACAGAGACCTCAGGCTGGCTAGCTAGTGTACACCAACAAACACCACCAGCCATTACCATTCCCAGCCCCAGCACCTGTCTCACCAGGACAAACACAGGTCATCATCGTCGTCGTCTCTCTGTGGGTGGTAAAAGTTAATGTAGTTACAGTGTGTCTTCAGCAACACCCAGTCTGACTATTTACCATCAATAGTGTTATTAACTGCATTAAATGACTATGATTAACACAAGTACTAGGTGCCTCAACACCGGTACTATTAACACAACTCCAAGGTGCCTCAACACTGTTACAATTAATACAAGTCAAAGGTGCCTCAATACCGTTACGATTAACACACGTCCTAGGTGCCTCAACACCAGTACTATTAACACAAGTCAAAGGTGCCTCAACACTGTTACAATTAAAACAAGTACTAGGTGCCTCAACACCAGTACTATTAACACAAGTCAAAGGTGCCTCAACACTGTTACAATTAAAACAAGTACTAGGTGCCTCAACACCAGTACTATTAACACAAGTCCAAGGTGCCTCAACACTGTTACAATTAATACAAGTCCTAGGTGCCTCAACACCAGTACTATTAACACAAGTCCAAGGTGCCTCAACACCGTTACAATTAATACAAGTCCTAGGTGCGTCAACACCGTTATGATTAACACACGTCCTAGGTGCCTCAACACCGTTACGATTAATACAAATACTAGGTACCTCAACCCTGTTACTATTAACACAAGTCCAAGGTGCCTCAACACCGTTATGAATAACACAAGCCTCTATGGGAGGAAGAACCCCGAGGTGCTTCACAGCCAGCCCACACAGAGAACACAGTCCCACCCACTCCAACAGGACAGCTGAGCCTGGGGATGATCTGTGTGTATCTGTGTGTCGCTGTGTGAAACAGACCCCTCCTGGTTACCCCATTAACCCTCTCCATGGCACTGAGTGGCATCTGTGTGTGGATTTGTATTTGAGGGAGGATCTGTCAGCCCTCCCTCCCAGGTAAACATTCCTGGTTCACATGAGCCCACTATAACGTTACACCGACGTGGGTGGAGGGAAAGATGCTAGAGAGTGAGGGATGGAGGAGAGAGAGGGAAAGAAGCAGAGAGAAAGGAGGGTGAAAGGAGAGGTGGGGAGACAGTAGAAATATGTGTGTTGCGGTAGAGAGAACAAAAACCAGAGAGAGCATAGGCAATGACAGAGAAATGGAGAGACGGTAAATGAGTGAAACAAAGCAGGAGAAAAAGAAAGATTGAGGGGGAGAGAGGCAGAGGTAGGGGGCAGAGAGAGCAGAGAGGAGGGAGGAGACAGATACAGATGGTGTGAGGTGGAGATCGATAAGAGGGAGAGAGGGGTAGTGAGAGAGAGAAAGAAAAGAGGTAGAGAAAGGACTCCGTGAGGTAAACTCATTGGGCAGTGTACAAGTGCTAATCGTTTTTTGCCGGCTCATTGACGCAGCTACGTGCAGTAAAGCAGGACCCTCTTTTACAACACGCTAAATGTTGATATATCTCAGCCACTGTGCTCCTGGTGGGGGCGGGGCCAACGTGCTCTGCATGGTAATGGCTCTCCTGGTGTCACCTCCGTGGTTCGGCCCGTGGAGTGTTCTCTGAAGAAATGGGTTCTATGTAGAAACCTCTGTGTTAAGGGTTCTGCACGGAAACAAAGTAGATTCAATATTGCTAAATGGGGTTCTTCATGGGAACAGCTGAAGAACCCTTTTAGCATAGATCATCTACTACTGACTCCCTCCTACCTTATAACATGTTCCATTCATAGTCTTTCTCTTTCTCTCTCTCTCTCTGTGTGTGTGTGTGTGTGTGTGTGTGAGCGAGAAACAGCCTACGAATTTCTGAGTATAGTTGACACAGATGAATACAAATCCACTCACACATCAGTCTCTCATATTATACACAGAACATTAAGCTCATGTGTGAATGTTTACATGCTCACACGATCTACTTCAAAACAACATGTTTGTTAGTGGCCCCAAAACATGTTAGAACAGAGCCTGAGCTTCATGATGTTCAGTTTCATATAATATTTGATTCTACTACTTGTTGTACTAACTGCCTTATAGAAGTACAAACAAATCTCAGTTTCTCATGCTACATTTCCATTTAATAACATCCTGGGTTACTAAAACATTAATCTCCCCTTTAGTGAACAATCCTAAAGTTAATTGAAACATCTGATGCTGAAACGAAGTCATGATAGCTTGTTGGATGCGCGCACATGCGTACGCCGACACACACACACACACACACACACACACACACACACACACACACACACACACACACACACAC
>JACXGJ010011546.1:6402-19729 GCA_016801105.1 Esox niger | reverse complement strand
GTGTGTGTGTGTGTGTGTGTGTGTGTGTGTGTGTGTGTGTGTGTGTGTGTGTGTGTGTGTGTGTGTGTCCGTGTCCGTACGTGTGGTTTATCCCTTGTGTATGTGAATGTTTTGTCATACTTTGCATAAGGATGAAGGATTAGGCGAGGATTGGCATCATTTGAGGATTGCAAGATGCATCAATCTCACTCAGAGCTGAACAACCACAACATGAATCATTTAATCTGCAGAAGACCGGACTGTCTATTCAGAGCCGAGTAGGCCCGGTTCAGACCATCAGCCATGGCTGGTTAAGCCCAGGCCTTTGTTATAGTGTTGCCATAAGGCGCCGGTCCCATTCACACTCATTTGTTGTAATCTCGTCTCAATAAAACTTAATACAATTTTTTTCCAAACCAGAGTCAGATGTATCTAGACCAAATCACCTTAACTAACCCTAGCTATATTATGACACTAACCAGTTCAGGGGCCCCCTAGCTATAATATGACACTAACCAGTTCAGGGGCCCCCTAGCTATAGTATGACACTAACCAGTTCAGGGGCCCCCTAGCTATAGTATGACACTAACCAGTTCAGGGGCCCCCTAGCTATAGTATGACACTAACCAGTTCAGGGGCCCCTTAGCTATAATATGACACTAACCAGTTCAGGGACCCCCAGACTGATACATTTATTCTAATAAAAATGTTCATCCCTCAATTAATACTTTTCTTTTGTCTCCTCCTGAAATTTTCAAGATGACCAGATGAACCCTTGTTGATTGTATTTTTGTTTAGGGAATATAAGCGTAAAACAATCGATATCTGTTTGAACGAACACTACATCTCCATACCCCAATATTTACAGAGAAACCAGAACAATATCATCTTCCATCTGCTCTCTTCACGTCTTTGTTATATTGCAGAGGTCAGGTCAGGATTAAATTGCTGCTCGTAACTCCTACTGAGTTTTTTCCAAGTTTGACTGAGATGTGTGACTGTGTCCTTGGAGGGTGGAGAGGACTGGCTGAATGACTTCATTGCCATGTGCGCTGTTGCAATCGACCACACCACAGGACTGGTGGTTTATACACTGTGTGGAGCAGTGCCGGTGTGTGTATTTGAGTGTGTGCACAAGTGACTGAGTGTATATGTACATGCATGTGCTACAGTTAGCACACGATGTTCAGATGTCGCTCACCACGGACGGCTTCCCAAATTAAACCTTATTCAAATCCAATGTTATTTATCACACGCTTTGTTACCAACAGGTGTAGAGTGAGAGTGAAATGTTGACTGAAGGACTTTTTTTCAACTATACTGAGTGGAAAATGAAAAGAGAATTTCATCTAGTTTAGTACTTCAGAACAGCACTATTTTCTCTGTATAGTAAACTACTTTATTCCCTATATAGTGTACTACTTTATTCCCTTTGTGCTGTACTACTTTTTCCCTATATGGTATACTATTTTATTCGCTATATAGTGTTGCACTTTAATCCCTTGGTGCTGTACTACTTTTTCCCTATATGGTATACTATTTTATTCCCTATATAGTGTTGTACTTTATTCCCTTTGTGGCGTACTACTCGATTCTATACATGGTTTAATGCTTCATTCCCTTCATAGTGTACTGCTCTATTCCCTATATAGTGTTCTAATTTATTCCCTAGGTGGTGTACTACTTTATTCTATATATGGTTTAATGCTTAATTCCATTAATTGTGAACTATTTAATTCAATATATAGTGTGTGACTTTATTCCCTTTAGTCTACTGCTTCATTATGTAGTTACTAGTTCATACACTCCACAGTGCTGTACACAGGAAGGCAGATTGACCTCTGTCTTTATCTTCTCCTTCATCCTGCTTTTCCCTCTCTTTCTCCCTCTCCTAGTCTCCCTGAGTTCTTCCCCATTCTCTCTTTCATGTCCATAACCCTTATCTGCGTGTTGGCTGGCTGGAGGCTGTTGCTGCTGTGTCAGCTCCCTGCTCTGTCTCTGGTGGGACACACAGACGGCACCGCAGTGCCTCCCTCTCATCCAGGCTGGAGGGAGCGAGTGTGTGTTTGTGTTTGTAACAATCACCCAAGCTTGAATGTCAGAGAGCAGAAGTGTTACGCAACAACAGGGTCTCTGTTTCTGCCTCTCCCTCGTGGTGTGAATAAACGTTGATCTTTTGCTCATTCCGGGTCTCTGCAAGGCTTTTCCACTGTGCTCTTTCTCGTTTGTGTGTTCAAAAGTTTGGGGTCACTTTGAAATGTCCTTGCTTTCCAAAAGCAATTGTTTTGTCCATTAAAATAACACGAGATTTATCAGAAAACACACTGTAGACAATGTTAACATAATATTGTAAATGAGTATTGTAGGAAATAGCATCTTTTCAATGCAGTGTCTTCATAGGTGTACAGAAGCCCATAATCAACAACCATCAGTCCTGGGTTCCAATGGCACATTGTGTTTGCAAATCAAAGTTTATCATTTTGAAAGGCTAATTGATCATTAGAAAAGCCTTTTGCAATTAAGTAGGTACAACATAAAACAGTGTTGTGCTGATTAAAGCTGCAATTAAACTGGTCTCATTTGGGCTTATTGAGTATCCGAAGCATCAGCAAATGTGGGTTCGATTACAGGCTCCAAATGACCAGAAACAAAGAGCTTTCTTCTGTCCATATTCGTGTTCTGAGAAATGAAGGCAATTCCATGTGGGAAATTGCCTTGAACCCAAAGATCTCATACAACGGTGTGCACTGCTCCCTTCACAGAACCGCACCAACTGGATCTAACCCGAATAGAAATGGGAGTGGGAGGCCCCAATGTACAGCTGAGGAAGAGGAGAAAAATATTAGTTTCCTCTTATGTCACAGGTCCTCAGCATTACGAAGGGACGGACATTGGCAGAGGGTCCTGGCATCCTCCCCCCAGTATTTTATTTTATTTGTGAGTGCATTTCCTGCATTTTTTCAAATATGTTGCAGCCATTTGTAACGAATGTGCCTCGATACAAGAAGCTCTATGTAATCTATCGTTTTGAATTGTTAGATTTGAAGAAAGTCGCGTTCTGGCGAGGCAGCCTCCTTGACACTGTTGAATTGATCAACTCTACGTAATGAACTTGATCTTGAAATAGTAAAAACCTCCCATACCAAATGTTGACATTACAAGCCGCTTGCTGCTGTGCATTCTCACTCCTACAACCTGAGTTGTCCTCTGGCATTATGTTAATAGTCTAGTATATACAGTAGGTTTTCAATATCAAGGATACGGCCTGAGGCAAATGAGGAAAAAAGGGAATTCATTGTTTAGCATGTTTCCCCTCTTGTCGGTTTACCTCATGGATCATTTGGGGGGGTCATGTCCCCTTTGTGAGCTGGCCTAAAGAGAGCGCGGGGGTGCGTGCGTTCGTGCGCACACGTAAAACTGGCAGACATCAATTGGTGACAGATTCAACTGTGCATAATCCCTCCCAAGCATCATATGGCAAGGATGATATGAATTGCAATTGGTAAGAGAGTTTGGACTAGGGGTGAGGGGTTGGGGTTAGGGTTAGGAATTCCAGCTGGTCAAGTTTGATCTCTCAGTCGATTGGAACCTATGTCAGTTTGGTTAAGTCTGTTGTGAAACCACCTAACAACGTAGTGTCTTAGCAACCCTCCAGCCTGACTCCTTAGTGCCCACAGTGCCCATTGTGTCCAGTGTCTCTTCAGTATAATAGAGTGGAGCTCATAAGTTTGCATACCTGGGCAGAAATTGGGACATTTTGGCCTTGATTTAGAAAATATGCTAAATAAATGTCTTTTATTTTAGGATAATGATCATAAGTAGCCAGTTCTTTGGCTCCTTTTTAAATAATAATGATAACAGAAATCATCCAAATGTTCCTGATCAAAAGTTTACAAACCCTTGAATGTTTGGCCTTGTTACAGACACATAAGGTGACACTCACAGGTGAAAATGGCAATTAAAGGTGAATGTCCTACACCTGGGGCTTTTTAAATTGCAATTAGTGTCCATGTATAAATAGTCAATTAGTTTGTTAGCTCTCACGTGGATGCACTGAGCAGGCAAGATACTGACCCATGGGGAGCAGAAAATAACTCTCAAAAGAGCTGCGTATCAAGGTAATGGAACTTTATAAAGATGGAAAAGAAAATAAAACCACATCCAAAGCCTTGCAAACGCCAGTCAGTACTGTTCAATCACTTATTTAAAAAGTGGAAAATTCAGGATCTCTACCAAGCCATGGTCAGGTAAACCAAGAACAATTTCAGCCAAAACTGAAGAATAATTTTTCAGGATGAAAAGAAAAACCCACAGGTAACCTCAAGAGAAATACAGGCTGCTGTGGAAAAAGGCGGTGTGGTCGTTTCAGGGGGGACAGTATGACGATGCTTGAACAAAAATGAGCTGCATGGTCAAGTTGCCAGAAAGAAGCCTTTATTGTGCCAATGCCACAAAACAACGCTGTTACAATATGCCCGACATCACCTTGACACGCCTCGCAGATTCTGGCACACTGTCATTTGGAGTAACAAGACTAAAAGAGAGCTTTATGGTCGCAACCATAAGCGCTATATTTGGAGAGGGGTCAACAAGGCCTATTGTGAACAGAATATCATCCCTGCTGTGAAGCATGGGGGTGGCTCGCTGATGTTTTGGTGTTGTGAGAGCTCTAAAGGCACTGGGAATCTTGTGAAAATGAATGGCAAGATGAATGCAGAATGGTATAAGAAAATACAGGCAGACAATTTGCATTCTTTTGTACAAAAGATGCGCATGGCACCCATTTGGACTTTCCAGGACAACAATGACTCTAACCGCAAGGCCAAGTTGCCTTTCCAGGGTTTATAGCAGAAAACGAAGGTTCTGGAATGACCATCACAGTCTCTTGGCATTAATTTCATCAGGCCGTTCTGGGGAGATCTCAAACATGTGGTTCATGCAAGATGGCCAAGCATTGCATGACCTGGAAGCATTTTGCCAAGATGAATGGGCAGCTAAAACACCTGCAAGAATTCAGGGCCTCATAGACAACTATTACCAAAGACTGCATGCTGTCATTGGTGCTAAAGGGGACAATAAATAGTATTAAGAACTAAGGGTATGCAGACTTTTGAACAGGGGTCAGTTCACGTTTTCTTTGGCCATGTTTTGTTTTCTGATTGTGTGCCATTCTGTTATGACCTACAGTTGCATGTGAATCGCATTAGAAATGTTTTGCCTGCTCACTCATGTTTTCTTTACATATGTAGAATTGGCAATGTATGTACCAAGGGTATGCAAACATTTGAGCACAAGTGTTTAGACATTTACACACATGGGCAAACGTCAGTTATAGTCTAGGATCTGGGTTTAGTTTTCTTTTTAATTTTGTGTGTGTGTGTGTGCGTGTGTGCGTGTGTTTGTTTCTGCATGTGTGGATTATTTTTCCTTGCAGCACGGCTCAGCAAGCCCTTATTGTGGAACTGGTTGTTGACTCATTAGATAAATCTGTGTGTGTGTGTGTGTGTGTGTGTGTGTGTGTGTCATACTGTCTTGATTTGTGTCTGCCTGTGCGTGCATGTGACCGTGTTTGCCTGTACATTTGTATGTGTGTGTTTGTGTATGGTTTAGGGGTGAGGTATCATAGTTATTTTTAATAGTACTAAATTGCCGGTCCGCACCTTGATAATAAAACCTACATGTGAGATTGTGCGTGAAATGTGAAGATGTATTCCGAGATTTGTTTCTCCCTGTCTTTCTTTTTCAGCCTGTCTTTCTCTTTTTTCCTGCCTGTCTATCTGTTCCTTCCCTTCGCTGTATCTCTAAAATGTTCTGTTTTTGTCGGTCTCTATCTCTCTGTGTCTCTGTCTGTCTGTCAACCCGTCTCTCACTCACTCTCTGTCCTTTTGCCGATGTTTGTGTCTCTCCTGAGTCATAATCAGCCTCTCAGCACTGCCGAGGTGGATTCAGATAGACACGCGCACGCCCTGGCACACACGTAGACACGCACTCACAACACACAAAACACACACAGAATTACCATAAAGACAGAGATAGAAAGAGAGAGAAAAGATGGCGTCAAGGGAAAGTGCACTTTTGATGACTTAGCAATGTTAGTGTGAACATGATTAGATTTTTCCCCTGTTGGTGTGAAGTGAATGAGTGAGTCATTTAGGGAGTGAGTGAATAACTCTGGTTTCAGTCTTTTCTTTAACAGATTGAAATTGGATTAAGTCCTCCAAAGGATAGTTAAACAATAACAACGGCAATTTCCAGCTTTAGGGGTAGGTTTAGAATCAAACACAAGGAGAATGCTAGAGTAATTTTGTTAACTCTGAGTTAGCGTTAGTGTTTGGCATTGGGATTAGGTTAAATTTAGGTCATTCAGCTTATGTTGAGGTTTGGTTCAGGTTAAACATCAGGGTTAAGATTAAGGAACATGGGTCCCCACATGGATAGAAATACACAACTGTGTATGTGTGCCTGTGCGTGCGTGCGTGCGTGCGTGCGTGCGTGCTTGCGTGCGTGCTTGCGTGCGTGCTTGCGTGCGTGCGTGCGTGTTCCCTCCCATGGCTGGTCACTGGGTGCATACCAGGGGTTTCCCCAGATTGATGCCAGGGACCAGAAACCAGAATAATTATGGCATTAGAGTTTGTGTGTGTGTGTGTGTGTGTGTGTGTGTGTGTTTATTTTACCAGAACTGTCTCCTCTTCTCCTTTCCACCCTGTCATGTTCCCGCAATCTGTCAGGGCGCTGTGTGTGTGTGTGGTGTGTGTGTGTGTGTGTAAGAGAGAGACAGAGAGCAAAAGAGACAAGGCTTGTATATGAACAACAATGAGGGCAGGGAGTGTGTATGTGTATGTGTGTGTGTGTTTGTGTGTGTGTATGCCAGAGGACAACCATAAAAAGTACCTTTTGGTTTCAGCTATGTTTATGTGTGCATGTGTATTTGGTGACGGAAAGAGTGTCCGAATTGCCTGCCAGATTTGACCCACTCTGGTTTGAAGTAAAAGGTGATTAGACCAAATTAAGGCCTGAGTTTCCTTGAAGGTCATGTTTTTTAGCCCGAAACAAACAATAAAAAAAACCACATAAGTCAAAAAGACATCTTTCACCTAAAATGTTTACCTCACCTTGTTACTGTTTGCCGTTTGTTTTGGAATTGCACAATGCGAGTCAAGAATGATTAATGAAGTTAGCTTTTGACAAACTCTGTTTGACCTGCTGACATTGAATATGGCCAGGGGATTTTTCCACCACGGCAGGTTACCGTTGGTTTCCAGGAAAGGTGAGGCTGTCGACTGTAAACAATATTCAACCACAAGTAAACAAACAACAGATTAGGTCTTTCAACCACTGTTATGTGTGTGTGTTTGTGTTTGTGAGATAGTGGTTATGTCAATATTGTTTTGTAAGTGTAAGAAAAAAGAGCGGGGGAAAATAAGAGATGGAAAGAGAGAATAAAGAAGAGGAAGAAGTCATGTGAAAGACTGCAGACTGAGAATGTAGACAGTGAAATGCTTGTTAACACTGTTCATCTCTTTATGGTCATTTTCTTAGAGACTAAGTTAGTGACCTTTGCAGAAGACTTTCTACAACTCGATTAACTGTTTAACATGCAACGTTAAACAGTAGGCTGAAATCTAATATGACTTTAACTTTTTTGTCATCTAAGTTCAAACCTCTCCTCTTCCCACCCAGTTCTGTCTCTCTACTCTTTGTCCTGCTCAAGAATGACAACTGATTAAAAGGGACTGCATTACCGTGTATGAGAACAGTTGTCATGAGGGTAACAGTGTGGAGTTTTCATGCTCCACTGTCTCTCCACTCATTTCTAATTGCCGCTGTAGTAGGTTTGATGGTCCCGTTTTAACTCTCACAGGTTGATTTTATTTTTCATTGTCCATAAACGTTATGCCAGTTATGTTAAGCCATTCAATCTGACTGGTTATGGTTCACGATTTGGGGGGACAAGAATCTGTGGTGAAATGTAGGTGTTTATTTAGATTTTTTTGTTTGACTGGTTAGGGTTAGGGTTAAGCTTTGGTTTTGAACAATAATAAATGAATGATTTAAAACGCACTCCTCAGATCTGGAGCCTTCCAGAACCCCTTGGCACGCCGCCACTCATTGTTTGCCTTTACCTCAGTGGTTGGTATTGAAAGCCTCTCTCTCCACATAAGGGATCCATACTGATGTGGACCTGAAGAAGAGGTGGCCCGAATGGGCAGACATGATTCTGAGCTCCTTGGCTGGTGCTGTGGCGCTGGTGCTTTTCACATCCCAGACTTAGCAACAGACACTGGATATCTCAGGAGGCCTCTCCCTCTCACCCTTCTCTCTCTCTCTTCCCCCCTCCATTCTGATCTCCCTCCATGCCCCCCCGTCCTCAGTCCCACCCTTTCTGTCTCTTTCCCTCCCTCCCTCCCTCCCTCTGTGTATTTCTTTCTCCCACCCATCCTCCCACTCTCTTCATCTCTCTCTGTCACGGTTGGCGGTAAACCAGCCAACTGGCAGTAACCGTGGACAGTCAACATGGACATAGATCAGACAGGCCCGTCTGTGGTTGTCAACCCCTCTAATGCAGAAGTCTTGTCATCCACCTCTCACTCTCTCGCTTTGTCTGATTCTTCTATCAACGCTTTTTTGATGTTCTACTGTAAAATCCTCCAGGGAAGTGGTGATAATGACCGTTATCGGTTAACGTAGAATGAATAGTTGGCAGTCTACTAATGTCAGATAATTATCTACACATTTTTAGATTTTTCAACCCAACTTTTGGGGTGATGCGTGAAGGTTTTCCGTCTCTTAGCTCTCCCTCTTTTCTACTCCCAATGCAGACTGACAGTTCAGTGATCTTCCCTGTTAAACAGCGATCAGACTCGGGCATTGTGTTTGAGGCGACAGCCGAGACGTCTTTGACCAATAATTAATGAAGAAGCTACAATGTGGAATTGTCTGATATGGACATTTTTATTTATTTAGCCAGGTACGTCAGCTGAGAACCAATTGTCATTTTAAACAACCACCGGACAGTCTGACACAAATACTTGAACGAGGAACGAACACTGTAAAAATGTCTGATTTCGACATGAAAGACTGGATTGATGTCTGGACAGATCTCATCAGTAGGTTCCTAACAGATGCAGACAGAGGAGATGCTGACAGGACTGTGTGTGTGTGTGTGTGTGTGTGTGTGTGTGTGTGTGTGACTTATCCATTAGCGCATTGGTGTGTTTCACTCCAATCAGTTATTCTGATCACTGACTGAATTATCTTTGACACCTGTGGAGAAAGTGGAGAGGAGACAAATATAAAAAAGGCAATTGAGAAAATTAATGAATTTTAATGAATATGCTGATTGGGTTGAATCCTCTAGATAGCTGGGTCTATTCACAATTATGCGAGTCCATTTATAGAAAAGAGATTTGGCACAAAGAGCCGACAATCAGCCAGTCAGTCAATGAAGGTTTTTAAGCGGTCTTAAGTCTGACTATTTCTATGTAACTCAATGATTGCAAACACCATATACTAGTCAGAAACCATCTCATATACAAAGCCCATCTACTTAAAATAATCTACTGGCTAGAAACCATCTATCCAGAGATCATCTACTAGTCAGAGACATCTACTATCCAGACACCATCTACTAGTCAGAGACATCTACTATCCAGACACCATCTACTAGTCAGAGACATCTACTAGCCAGACACCATCTACTAGCCAGAGACATCTACTAGCCAGACACCATCTACTAGCCAGAGACATCTACTAACCAGACACCATCTACTAGCCAGAGACATCTACTATCCAGACACCATCTACTAGTCAGAGACATCTACTAGCCAGACACCATCTACTAGCCAGAGACATCTACTATCCAGACACCATCTACTAGTCAGAGACATCTACTAGCCAGACACCATCTACTAGCCAGAGACATCTACTAATAAGAGATCATCTATTAGACAAAGACCATATACTAATCACATATTCCTTCCCTCTGTCTGTTTTCTAGAAGAAATGTTCTCTGTCAGTTGACTTGACTAGGAAACTTTTCTTCAATGGGTAAGGTGACTCAACTGTCCAGTACACAAGCTCCTTGTTTTTGAATATGGAGGCAGTTGGTCTGGCAGAGATTTCACAAGCGAGGTGTGAACTCCGAACTGAGCACACTGAGGTGGCACAATTGGGAACAGTCCACGCAATGAAAGTCTCAGGCACAAAGGTACGGTTGGGGAGATGAACATAGAGAAGGACATAAAGGATTTTGGGGCACTGACAGAAAGCCAAACTCGGGCTTAAACCCTTGTGACCAAAGGGCATGTTTGGTCCTGAGACCGGAGCTGAGACCACTTCACCGATTCTCACTAGCAAGCCGTCTTCAGATGAAATCTGAAAATATATGTTCATGCTTTTAGTGAAATGTTGGGTGAGTTTGGAATTTGCTCCACATTTTAGGGGCAAAGCAAAATGATGTCTCATTCTGTCTAATTGACAGAATTCATCAGGAATACTTCTTGACTGACTTGCGTTGTCTGGTTAGGAAGCACAGGTACACACTACCTTTTAGCACTGGTAGACTCAACAGGAGGTATGTATGTGTTTCGTGTGTGCGTGTGTGCGTGTGTGTGTGTGTGTGTGTGTGTGTGTGTGTGTGTGTGCGTGTGCGTGACAGCCTTTGATGGGATGAAGGCTCTTGTCCTCTCTGAATTATTTATTCAGGAAATCAATGTGTGAACATTAGGTCTCGATATTGCAAAAGACTATGCATGGTAAATGTGTGTGTGTGTGCGTGTGTGTAAGTGCTTGTGTGTCTGTATTATAGTATGTGTTAGGGTAGCTGCTGACCGCTACACACATGTAGGGCCTTACCAGGCGTGATTGTCCTAGTTTTCACAAAATGGCCTGACACATGCGTGTTCCCAATAGTGGCACCTCAACACATTCCTTAGGGAATGAGGGTTACATACATCCCAAAGTGGTAGGTGCCATGTTAGGGTAAGGTGCCACATTTCTGAAAACCGGGGACATTAACAGTTTGGCGGTCAAAATATAATTAAATTATCCAATGTTATTATTTATGAAATTAAACAATTCCGGAATCATGCAGTCTAAAAGGCACACTGTGAAGACAGAGAAAACAACTACAGAAATACTATAGACAAGACAGGACTGTCTGATTTCAACAGCTATTCAGTGGTCCTGGTAATCTGGGCAGAATAGGAGTAGAAGAGAACATGAGCAAAAAAACCCAGAGGCAATAGTATATGTGAAATACTTAACATAATAAAGACATTTTAAAGATGATGATGAGATAAGTACATAATATATTTATACTAGCTTAATCTATATATTTCTCAGGATAATGTATTTTCTTCAGGATTGCTTGTGTCACTCTTCTTACTCTTAACTTTCTCTTCTTTTCCAAATTTTCTTCTCTTCACTCGTTTTTCTTCTCTTTCTTTCTTCTTTTCCTTCTCTTTACCTTTCAACCTCACTCTTCTAAACTCTTCTGGCGTCACTTCTTTTACTCCCTTAATTTTTTCCTTCTCACTCTCTTATTGCACTCCAGTCTTTAATAATAAATAATACACTATTAGATAAAATACTTTGGTTAAAAGATTCCCATTGCTTTATCCCCCACATGCTTGACTTATTTTTGTATTTTATCTCAAAAACATTATTTGGAATAATAAATTGTCAGGCTCTGTAATCATATCTTTACCTTTCCTCCTCTATCTCTTTCACTCTTCTTCCTATCCAGTCTTCTTCCTCTCCTTCTTCACTCTAACAGAAAACACTGTGATCCAGGAAAATTAAAAACATATTTTCCCACTAGTTACTATTGTCAAACCATTAAAATTGGAATTAAACAAATAAATATTCTCATCATTATTTGTACAATCATTAAATATTATCTTATTTTCAATATAGCTGTCCACTGCATATTTGCATGTGAAAGTTTTTCTACCTAGCTACCATAACAATAGCTAGCTTACCTAGCTAGCTAACTTAATCTAAATAGCTAATATTAGATAGCATAACCTATTTAACACCTTCATGAGCATATCATCTATCTAATAATACATTGGAACATCACTGGCTGATATTTCAAAAGATTGTAAATTGCTTGACTTTATAAGACGTGTGTGATGATGTTGTGGATAAATTTGATGCTTGCCACCAACTGGCGGAGATTTTCACAGCAGTTTTCTCTAAAATTAGCGCAAGCAGGTAATTAGTTGAAGATTGAATGGTGCTGCTATTGCGAGCAGCTCCCTCTGTTAGCCGGAACAAGCACAACATTATTGAGACGTCGACTAGTTGGCTCTGCTGTCCGTTTTTTCTTGCCACATAAAATACAATTTCACTTTGCGGTCTGTTTTTAACACACTGCTAGTCTGGTACTTTTCAGCTCCGGCTGGTGACAGGTCGCCAAAAACAGGGACTGTCCCCAGAGGACGGGGATGTCTGGTCACTCTATGTTAGGGTAGAAATAGTTTTTGTGTGATAAGCATGGTACTATATTGAAACCATAAACAATTTTAACACTAAAATATTTACTCGTGAAGTTTGCTTTAAGTGCTGTATGTCCAAAAAAGAACCATATCTATGTCCCAATATCTATGTCCCAGTATCTATGTCCCAGTATCTATGTCCCAAGCAAACACATTGATGGATTACTGGTCTACGAGCCACACTGAAGGCAGAGTTCATGGAAAACTGGTGAATGGGACCAAATGTTATCTAGGGTGGGTTAAATTAACTCTACAGTTTTCACTGTTCACATATCTGATCTTTCCCTGCACTCTACAGTGCTATAGTCACATACTTTCAGGATCGAATAAACACCCAAATCTGCTCTTCACTCTTCATGGTTTTGAAAATAAACCTAAACAAGGCATTGAGTTAGACAGTCGAGAAAAGACTGTGGCAGAGATGAGCGGGTCTGTGATATTTTCCCTTTTAGGCTGTTAGCGAGTGTTATGTCTGTGTGTGTGTTTCTTATCCCACCGAGTCTTAACCCCGATTGAACTCCCACTCTGACCTTTGCCCCTTGACTCCTCCGAGAACACACACATACACACACACACACACACACAGACTAACACACATGCTCTGAGCCCCAAAGCCCCCTCTGAGTCTCTATAAGCTTGGTCTATCCTCTGCTTGACTCCTACATACAAATTATAATTCACTCCTTGCCGAGCGAGCTAACATTATTACACACTGTCACTCCATGATACACAATACGAAATACAGCAGTCAACTTCTAACCCCTGCGTCTCCTAGAAGGAATGTGTGTGTGTGTGTGTGTGTGTGTGTGTGTGTGTGTGTGTGTGTGTGTGTGTGTGTGTGTGTGTGT
>JACXGJ010011545.1:0-19624 GCA_016801105.1 Esox niger | reverse complement strand
GTGTGTGTGTGTGTGTGTGTGTGTGTGTGTGTGTGTGTGTGTGTGTGTGTGTGCGTGCATCTGAGTAAGAACCAGAGCTAATATCCCCTGAAATACACTAAATGCCAATTACTACAATATTTCAAAACATAGAATCGATGCATCCAAAAAGCGTTGAATGAGTAACCTATAATATAGTCAAAATATATCAAGATATGTAATAAATATATAGAAATTCAGGGACCGAATAGTTGAAGTGCTTAAGGGCTTATGTCACTTTTTTTCCCCGGAGCCAAGCTTTTCCAAAAGCTTGATTTTTGCCTGCTCTTTGAAGAAGAAAAAAAAATATATATATATTTTACAGCTCTCCCTTTTGGGGAGGGGCGGCAGAGTGGTGGTGGGTGGAGAAATGAAATCACATTCATAGTGGCATTATCCTGCAGCCCCAGTAGCTGGGGAAGAAACCCTGGCCGGGTTTTACCCTCTGAAGAGATTAGTCCTGCCGAGAGCTACCCCTGATCTCCTAGCCTTTGAGCTCTTGATGAAAGGCAGAGTGCTTCTAGGCCGCCACACACCCGACACCAGGAACACACAAGAGGCCAAACACAACAGCACAGACCAACTGAGAAACAACACACTGTAACATGTCATTCCATCCTACAAAGGAAAGACCATGGAAACAGAAAGACAAGATAACAGGTGTCCCCATTCGAGCCAATAATGATGTGATGGGTTGTTATTCTATTTCATGGATCTGGAGGACAGACGTAAAAAACCATCAACAACCCAAGAATCCATATCAGATACATCAGATCGCCATCAACACAAAGTCAAATGAACAACAGTCTGATGAATAACAGTCAGATGAATAACACAGACATACGTTTTAGTCATTTAGTGAACCATCTTATTTGGATCAACTCACAGTAACCACATACATTGTAAAAGAGCTAGGCTAAACAACCACACATCTGTACGTGCATTCAAATCAATGAATTAGTTATCTTCAAAAGTGAGCAGTGGCAGAAGGGATCAGTAGTCAGCAGCTTGATCTGAACACAACCAGGTGGACTTCAGACAGGGACATCTTCAGACAGGGACAGACAGGGACTTCATTCCGGCGAGGCAGTCCCCAGGCGCGAAAGTTGGTGAGAGCATTCCTTGGATTCAAAACGATATCTGAGCACACTTTTTGTTTTGTCCCCCCTCGCAAAACTAATTCGACATTAACAATTAGGACATAAGACAGGACAGATTGACACTTTAGCCCTATCCAAAGAAAAGCAAGGACAGGACCACCCAGACAGGAAGTAACTCCAAGCCCGCTTTGTCAAGCATCAGAGCAAAAGGGAGACAAACCAACTACACCCTCCCTGAAATAGGGTAGTGTATCGCACACAGAGTTCACTCCCATTCCACAAGATTGGCAAGGCGGAACAGGAGTGGCACTGGAGAGATGACATTCCAGTGTAGGTAACAGCTGGCGCTTTTCTCTTCACTTTAATACGCCCAGAATAAACTTAGTAGTGATCACTTAAAGGTTGAGTCTTCATCTTTCACATTGATCAGCAGATCATTCCACAGTAGTGGAATTCTATGGCAGACAGCCCTGCCTCCAGTTGTATGTTCAGAAATTCTATGTACAGAAATGAGGTCTGCATCTTGTGTTCTTAGCATACATATAGACAACAGAGATGGTGGCAGTGGAAATATTTTCAGTAATCTATTAAAAGGTGAGTTTTCTCATTTCAGGCAGAGACTGCTATTCTAGTCTCCAAGGAGAGCAGGATCCACTGTGGGGATGAACGGACAGAGAATAGTTTTGACTGTGGGGATCAGGAACTGCCCAAATGAACAACATGGTCAGATGAATAACAACATCAGAAGCGCCAGTTAAACAGTCAACGCATTCAGATGAACAACACATAAAAAATGGATCAATACACTAAAATAATCAAAAACACAATCAATAGCAACCAGAACAAAGGCAGGATTAAACCAAATCGCTAAAAGACTATGGTATTACCATCTCAAAATAATTCCTTCTGTTAGCTGGAAAATCACATACTACGGTCTGATTAGGGTTTTCGGACCCACATAATTACTCTTATTTGGTATAATTTAATAATGCTTATTTTCCTACAGGATTTAAGCCATTGAAGCATATCTAAAGTAGTTAATGTAATATTACTGAGAGTACAAATCCTATGCAAATTGCCGTTCTAATATGGCATAAATTTCCCTCCAGCTCTGTGATTTAAAAAATAAACAAATTTCAAGTAGAAAAATATTTAAAGTTTTTATTTGAGTTTTAGGCAGTCCGGTTTTATGGCATTTCTAATGAAAAACATGTTACGAGTTAACTGTAAGGACGGAAGTTTTTCTTCTGCTTTCCATGTCACGGAAATACCCATTAGGACTTATTCAAACTTGAATAATTAAGTATGAGTTGCCGTCTTGAGTTTAATCAGGATGATGCAATGTTATAGCTTCCAAAGACATGCATCAAACTAACAACTAAATGTTATCATCTATAATTGACTAGGCCTCGCTTAGATGAAAATGAATAGCCAATTCAAAGAGTTCTGATGGAATTTGCTGACACTGATACCATGAATTGAATATACACTGCTCAATAGAAATGAAGGGAACATGTAATCATCAGAGTATAACACCATGTCAATTAAACTTCAGGGAATCAATCTGTCCAGTCAGGAAGCATTAAGCGATTGTGAACCAATGACACCTGTTTTGGTGCAAATGAAAGTGACAACAGGTGCACTAGAGAGGTAACAGCAAGACAACCCCCAAAAAGGGATTCGTTTTGCAGGTGGTTGCCACAACAAATTGCTCCTTCTTACCCTTCCTTACTTATTCTTCTCTAGTTCAGACGTGAATCCAATTGAGAACCTCTGGGACGTTATGTATCGTTGCATCCAACGCCACCAAGTAGCGCCACAGACTGTCCAGGACCTTACTGATGCCCTGATCCAGGACACCATCCTCCGTCTCATCAGGAGCCCAGACATTGTTGGGAGTGAATACAGCACATGGGTCCATAAACACTACTGGGTCACATTATGAGTTGGAACAGCCTGTGATATCAGTTGTTTACTTAGGTTTTTGGTGTGTTTAAATCCAGCCCTCAATCGGTTGGTAATTTTATTCACAATGTCTTTTCACTAGGTGTTAGTTATCTTCAACTTCATGGATAGTTATTGTATCAATGTCCTTCAAGAATGAAAGAAAAAATATGTTCTTATGCAATGAAATGAAATCGTTTTGGCAGACTCGCTAGCAATTGCTAAATTCTTGCCTATTCCAGTAAGTTAGTAGATACCGGTAAAGCCTATTACTGGCTAAAACGCTGTTAAAACGGCCCGTGGCAAACACCATCACAGATGCTACTAGTGGTGGAGGTGAACTTAGTAAGAAACGTTAGTCAGTTTAACTGTATCAATATCATTCACGAATGGCCAATTAGCTGTTGAAACGGCCAGTGGCAAAAGAGGATTTGTTCATAGTAGACACAAGAGGCCATTCTGACACCCGTCAAATGTACAGTTCTGTAGCGTAGTGGTTAACCACAAAGCGTTCCACGCGTGTGACCTTTCTATTGTGGGCCGGCTGAACTAGGCTTGCCTGGTTCCTTGTATTGAACATTGTATTATGAACATACAATACCAGCCAAATAATATGGACACACCTTTAAATGCATAGATATGTCCAAGCTTTTGACCGGTAGTGTGATACTATTGACTGCACATGTACTGTCACAATCTGTTCTTTTCCACATCCTCATGTTGTCTGGACATGTTAAAGGGTCGCTGTTTTTCTGGGGGGAGGGAATGACAAGTGGATGAATATGACTGTGACCAATTTGAGAACTGTGTGGTCCTCTCAACCTCATATTCACTTATTCCCCGCTCTGCAATGTGAAGTTTAATGATTTACATCATAATAGGATCAGCTAAATTATGATAAGGTCAAATTAGAAGTGAATAATTTCTTCCCTCTCCTCCAGGGCAAAATTAATAAACATGACTGAACTGGAATGAGAGACTAGTGGGCTGGTTATGCTAAATAAAAAAACATCTTTATAAGCTTCCTTTTTTCGAGCAGCAGATTGTGTGTGTCTTTGGGATCAGAGGGACTTTAGTGGCACGTTACATAGCTAAGGATATTTTATTTTTATATAATGATGCCTTCTACCAATAACAAAATACATGACTAAGATGTGCATGTAAGTACATTTTTTTGTAATAAACCTTGTTTATTACCAAATTTCTGCACCAAAGCTCGGTGGTTAAACTGAATGGGTGCAGTTGTCTTGTGCTCAAATGTGCAAAAAATGGAAAAGACAAAATTATTCGCATGCCTTATTTATTATTTGAGAGAGATAATTTAACAACAAAAATCTCTGTCAATTTATTTGTGGAAAGGCAGAATAAGTCTTCACAATCTTAACATTAAATACAGTTACGCTAAATCCTCAGTTGTGCAATTCATTTACTGAAATAAGTCTGTGATTTGAAATAACCTACCTTTTAGATATGGGGTGGAATGTATGCTCAAGCTGTGCTCATACATCATTGAAACATTAGCTTGCTTCAATTCAAAGATGATAAAGCATGTTTTTTCAATTGGCATATGTTTTATAGTTCGTATTGTTTGGGCTGAAAGACTCCTAGCTTTATTTAGCCTGAAAAAAAGAGTTTTGTTGTGTTCATTTGAAAGATTTTTTCCAACCTGATAGCTGCCCACCCAAACAGCTGTTATTTAGTATGCTCTGGTGATTGATAAGTAGTTAATGGCAGCTAGCTATCTATTTATAGTACAGGAGTGATATTTTCTAGCTGTGTAATATTTAAACTGTTTTATTGCTATTGGTACTTGTATGCTGTTAACTCACACGACAGATATCCAGCATGCTTCACCTATTGAACTGATCAGCTGGCTATGAGCAGCTATGGAGCTGAATGTTTATGGTTGAGGAAAGACGTTCTTTCACAGTTGGATATTCAAAGTACTATAGCAAAGTATTTAACTTATGAAGTCAGCTAGAATAGATTTATTATGTTTTAATCTCCCAAAAATATTCTGTTAGTTTTAAGCAAAATAAGAATGTTTTTTAAAACATTCTCCTCCATGAGCCCAGACTGATAGGAAGGGTCCCTCTCATTGATGGATGAACATATTAATGTAGTAAATCCTAAAGTTAGCCTGAAACAGGAAACTATGGTTAAATCATTGTGACAAAGCAACATTTTGTTATTCTGCCCTTGCAGACAGTTGATCCAATGAAAGGTAATGGAACAACGGACATCCCTGGTCTGTCTCATAGGCGTTCAACTCTAAGGATTAATAATTGTCTCTGGTGTTGTCAGATCCACTTAAGAAGGTGGAAAACAAATGCCTGCAATATTTGTAATGCTCCAGATTGTGTTGTGGTGGCCCGGAGCGCTCAATCGCTCATCGTGGCTCACCGTGGCAAATAAATAAATTATAAATATCAAAGGAGTGGAGCACAATGCTTTAGTGGGCAATAAAACATGTGGCCATGAGGGATGGTGTCTGCCGCCCGCAGAGAGAAGAATACCCACAGGGCCATGGGAAAAGCTCTGGGACCAAGGAGAAAGGGGATATAAATTTCACAGCAAATGAATTCCATCTCGCCATGCTGAATGCACAAAAGGCCACCAAGGCAATTCCTTGTAGCGGCTCTCCCTCTGTATCTTCCTGAGTCAGGGGTTCTACAGCACTCCTCATTTATTTATTCATGTTTATTTCTTTGTCATTTAATAGACACTCTGATCCAGAGTGACTTACAGGAGTGGTTAGGGTTAACTGTCTTACTTTGGGACCTATTTTTCACTTTGCCAGTGTAGGGATTCAGTCTAGCGACCATCAAAGTTTCTTTAAGTTTCTGATCAGCTACTAACGTCAGGCTGCCGTCCAATAGCTTCTTTCGTCTGCCTTTATGGAGGGCTGGTATACTGGCCCCATAAGGTGACCAGGTAAAACTCATTGATAAATTAGTAATTATTGATTGTATAATGCAATGTCTCCCTTTAAATTCCTCAGTCATCTGTTACATATATCCAATACCTCTTACTGACATGTCTACTGTGGTCTATACTAAAAAATATGGGATATTCATTGTGGTATATACCCAAACATATGAGATATCTATTGTGGTCTATCACCAAACATATGACATGTCCATTGTAGTCTATAGAATGCCCAAATATGAGATGTCTATTGTGGTTTATGACCAAACATATGAGGGGTCCGTTGTTGTCTATAGTATGCCCAAACATATGAGGTGTCCATTGTGGTCTATACCCAAACATAGGACCTGTCCACTGTGGTCTATTCCCAAAAAAATGAGGTGTCTATTGTGGTCTATGCCCAAACATATGAGGTGTCCATTGTGGTCTATACCCAAACATATGGGGTGTCCATTGTGGTCTATACCCAAACATATGGGGTGTCCATTGTGGTCTATACCCAAACATATGAGGTGTCCATTGTGGTCTATACCCAAACATATGGGGTGTCCATTGTGGTCTAAACCCAAACATATGACGTGTCCACTGTGGTCTATGCCCAAACATATGACGTGTCCATTGTGGTCTATACCCAAACATATGGGGTGTCCATTGTGGTCTAAACCCAAACATATGGGGTGTCCAATGTGGTCTAAACCCAAACCTTTGGGGTGTCCATTGTGGTCTAAACCCAAACATATGACGTGTCCACTGTGGTCTAAACCCAAACATATGACGTGTCCATTGTGGTCTATGCCCAAACATATGAGGTGTCCATTGTGGTCTATGCCTAAACATATGAGGTGTCCATTGTGGTCTATGCCTAAACATATGAGGTGTCCATTGTGGTCTATGCCCAAACATATGAGGTGTCCATTTTGGTCTATGCCTAAACATATTAGTTATAAAGGATTACAATTTCACTCTCAGTTGCAGCGGGCCCTACTACATCCATAGCATGTGAAGTACCTGACAAACAGTGCTTGCTTAGTTAATTGACAGCAGATGCTCTCATCTAGCGAAACGTACAGGAGTTAGTGTATACACTGTCTTGCTCACCCCGGCGGTAACCAAACCCACAGACCTGGCGTTGCAAATGCCATGCTCTGCCAGCGGAGTCATGCCACCCCATGGTAGTCGCTGGCATCTGTAGATCGGGCATCATAAAGAAGAGGCCTGTAGGTTGTCTCTCCTCCTAGAGAAGGGCTCCCTGACAGCTTGGATCCAGCCTAGATCCATGAGTCATACACTTCACATCAAAGTGCAGTACCATCAAAGTGGGCAGGCGCACAGATTGGCTTGGACACACCACCACTGAACTACCCATCAGTAAGAGAAATGTTTGAAACATGGATGCACCACAGACTTTTTCTGTGGGTTTGATTTGTTGAGAATTCTGTTCAGTCTGTATCCACAGTGAGGAGGGTGTGTGATTCGGGCCGATTTCTCAGTCGGTTCATTATGCTACAAAGCTAATTGTAATCACCGGTTGTAAAACACAGAGCACTCTGGTAAAATAGGGCCAGAATATTATTCATTTATGAAAGCCAGATTTTGCGTTAATGAAGAAAAAGGAATTTGGAGAGAGTATCGTCCGCTTTATGCAACATTTGCTTATATAAATTTCTAACATTAGTTGATCTTGGTGGGGATGTGCGTGGCTGGGCGCAATCCCAGGCAATAACCATCAAGCCTGTATGAAAGCTACCAGATGGCTGTTCGATTAAAGTAACAGACAAGACAATCATGACTAAGACTCAATGGTGCAGTACCAAACTGTATGTAGGCATAATGACAAACAGCTTTTCTAGTGGAACAATTTAAACATGACCAGAAATAAAAGAAAGACGTGCAAATACTCCACAAACTGCCGGTTGGGTAGCTAAGTAGAAGGTGTATATGGCCACGGCTGACCCCAATTTGGAGATAAACCTCTAAATAGAGTAAGGAGATGCAGCAAAGCTTGAGAGAGCAGCGGCTTGGCAACAGGAGCCTCGAACAACATTTGGTTGCTATGGACATACAGCCGAGGCAATCAATAGTGTCTCAGGAGAAAGGTGTCTATAACACACTGCTACAGCCTTAATAATGGGCAGCAACTAGCAGCAAAACAGGGATGGACCAAGATGATATATAACATGCTGGATAGGTTCAGAGGGAAATGGTAATAAAATAACGTAAGTGCAATAATTCAGGCAAAGATCTAAACTGCACTGGCTGAAAAAGAACGAGTCCCATTTGAAAGCAAACACATAATGAGGAAGACATTACAAGCTATAAGGGTGACATAACAAGCTATAAGGATGATGTAACAAGCTATAAGGATGATATAAGAAGTCATATGCTCAGTGGTGTTGGAATAGTTGGAGGTCTGTAAAATAAATTATCAGGGGAACAAACGGAAAATAACTGCCTGAATAAAGTTCATATGCTTGTGGATATTATTACTTGTCATTATGTATATAGTGCATTATAGTATTTAGCACTAATGTAGACAGAACCTCTGTTTGGGTGCAGTTTGCATGGGGAGGTTCTCATGATACCACTCATTAAACTGTCTGCAGCAACAAGTTCCAAAAATAGGATGCTTCTGCAAACATCTTTCTGAGAACTAAAATGTCTTGTTTAGGCAAATTGTCATAATTGAAATGTATTGAAAATCTGTTACCAGGCGTTTGTATATTATCACCAAAACTTTTAATTATTACAACATTTGAAATAGTTCCATATTTTATTATTTTGTATTATTATAAATATTTAGTGTTGTTTTGTTTATTTTATTCCCTTACTTAAGTGATTTAGCATTCTACAACAGATATTGATGATTTTAGCTCTTCTTGTTTTTACAATTGTTCTGTAAGTAACTATCTGTAATGTCCATCTGTCAAATCAGCTTTAAATACTTGGGTGAACAGGCAGACTGCTGAAAAGAAATTTTTCTTTGGCCTTGATGCAGTAATTAGAGTATCTAATAAACTGTGGTGAAATGCACACTACCTTACATTATTCTTATTTTAAATATTATTTATGAAATAGATAAGTACAAATTGTAATCTCTGTGATTGAAGAGGACGTTTCTTAAAAATGACAAAAGCATAATTGATTTCGTCAGGGCCCATTTTCAGCCTCGGTAGGCATAATATTTCCACACTGCAAAAGTGCAGTAATTTCATGAGGAAAGAGCAAGGGAGGGGAGTTGAGGATATATGTTAGGCGCTGTGAGCCTTCTAGATTAGTGCTCTGCTCCAGGAGACACGGATCACACTGGCAGGTGTGTTCTGAACACAGATTACATGCTAGCGGCGGCCAGATTCTCTTGCGTGATAACACCACAGGAACACTCAAGCTGTGAATGACTCTGCTGCTCCACAGTTCTTCCCAGACAGAGCCCCTGACCCATTCCTGTCTCTCTCTTTCCTGACCAGCCTGCTCAATCATATGTCCCCCTCCTTCCACTCTTATTTTATTCAAACCTACAATGAAGGCTTCCTAAAAAATTTGTTACAAAAATATATAGTAGAAAAAAATACCAGAATTTAAGGTCCAGTAAACCATATATTATTCAAAAAGACCTTGATAGACATAAGAAATTATAGCAAAATGTTCTGCACAAAGATGCACTGCAATTTCAATAAATGTTGGGGATATCCTAAAATGAAAATTTACCTATCTACTATACGTAGATCAGTTTTGCTCACTAATTAATTTGTTTGTTCTAATGAAAATGATCACTTTGTGCAGTAGGCCATAGTTGACATATATCTTGCTTAAGTTCTCACATTTGTCACTGAGCCTATAGCAATGTATCTACAGCTCCGGAAAAAATTAAGAAACCACTGCACCTTTTTTGTTCCTTCGCTCAATGCTGTGAGGGAGGAACAGAAGTGTTCAATTTGCAGTGGTCTCTTCATTGTAACCCTTCTGTTTGCACCCATTCTTTATCAACTCCTCTCAGAACAGGGAATGCACTCAATGGACGTAATCTTTACTGGATGCTGTCTGTCAATGAATCTCACCACTACACCACTCCAGTCGTCTGACCACGTCTGTTTCTCATTCTCTCTTTCTCTTTCCTCCACACCTATACTGTCTTCACCCTGCAATGTCTTACACTCCCACAACACTCGTTCAATCTCCCAAACTGCTCTCTCCTCAATTCTCTCATCTCCTAAATCCTTCTCTTTTCTATCTCCAGTGTGCCGCCTCCACCCTTCTTTCTGCGCTTTCCAAATGCTTCGACTCTCACTGTCCGCTTTCTTCCCAGCCGGCACAGCCTTCCCCTCATGCTACGGAGTTAAGTGACTCACTGCGAGCTCAGGAGTAGGCTTCGAGCTGCTGAGTGAGAATGGAGGAAAACAAAACTTCACATTGACCTAGCATCCTTCCAATCCCTGCTTACTACCTTCTCTTCCTCGCCATCTGCTGCTAAAGCCACCTTCTATCGTCCGAAATGTCAGGCTTTTTCCTCTAACTACAGGAGACGCTTTTCCACCTTCTCCTCTCTCCTTAACTATCCCAGCGGACTGCAACATGGCAGCCTCTAACTACTGGTGTTCCCCAAGGCTTGGTTATTGGCCCTCTCCTCTTCTGTACATCAAGTCTCTTGGCATCCCAATATCCTCACATGGTCTTTCCTAATGCTGCAATGCAGATGTCTCTTGGCGTGCGGGAATACCTGTCCACTCCAGGACATGTCCATCATGATTGGCAACTGCACATTGGCTTCCTCCCAGAGTGCACATTGCCTTGGCGTGACTCTAGACCATATGTTGACATTTTTTGTTAACATCAAGTCAGTGACTTGCTCCTGCAGCTTCATGCTCTACAACATTCATAGAGTAGAACCTTAGCTCACTCAGGAAGCAGCACAGGTAGTTGTCCAGGCATTTTTGATCTCACTTCTTGATTAGTACAACTCTTGGTGGGGCTCCCAGCATGTGCAACCAAACCCTTGCAACTCATTCAGAATTTAGCAGGCCGTCTGGTGTTCTACCTTCCCAAGTTCTCCCACGTCACCCCGCTCCTTCACACTCTACACAAGGTCCCAGTCGAAGCTCGAATACGCTTCAAAGTTATGGTTCTTCTCTGCAGAGCAACAAGAGGAGCTTCTCCTCTTTTAGTTCATGCAATGCCCAAACCTTACATCCCTACCCAGGATATTCAATCCACTACCTTTGGGCTGTTCGGGGCAGTTCCTCATCTACACAGTCAAAACTCTTCTTTTCCCTGTCCCCTCAATGATGGAACCAGCTTCATTTGGAGGTGAGGATAGCCGAGTGTCTACATATCTTCAAAAACAGTACTTAAAGTTATTCCAATCCTACTTTGTCCATTATCTTTTGTTAAAGGGTCGGAACATTTTCTTATATATTACAAATATGTATTTTTCAAGATTGGCCACGAATATATGAATTTTGTCATTACTGGACTGTAAAATCTCCACTAGACCATTTGAGATTCCGGAAACTCCCAAAGGGGTAAAGGGTAGTACACCGTAACGGCTGTCAGATGGGTGCTAGCATTCAGACATTTGGAAGATGAACCTCTGAGCGCCTCGTGTATCGCATGCATTTCCATTTTGATGAGCTACCGATTCAAATAAGTAAATTCCACGGGCTGATTAGGGCTTGTCATTAGGGCTGAAACGAGCCCTGTACATGCATGACCGAGCGAATGGATTGCTTTTATGTCATCTTGGTTACCCCCTCTTCACATGCATGTCTTCTCCTTGTGTTGCCAAATGTGTGAACACAGGCTGAACAGACTTTTTTTTATTCCCACAAAGTGCACAGCAGGATCATGCAATCACATATTGGAAGTGACAAACCTAATGTATTTTCTAAACTCAACACGTCATTGTATTTCCATACTAACATGTGAAACATTCATCTTAACACTCCTTTTTTTCTCTCCATGAATCTTGTCATATATATCCATTACCGCATGTACTCAAGTCATGCAAGACAGTTTTTATTATGAGCTGTTCATTGTACGTGTTGCCCAAATTCGAATGATACTTGACCAGAAAATTTGACAATGCTGGCATTAGTAATTAATATGGTAGTATGTCATCTCTTAATACAGTATGTCATCTAGAGTCACCTCTTGCTTAATGTCTTTTATGTGTATTTGAATAGAGTGTTACATCACAATTCTTCTTTTGTTGAACAGCCTTTGAATCTTACAAGACAATGATCCATTGAGATGTTCTTCAGTTGAGGGGCCTTAGAAATGTAGATATTAAGGATCCATTAACGATATTACGGAGATCCTTTAATTGTGTTAAATAAGTCAATGGAACACAGGACACTGGGGAAAAAACTGCCACTGTCCAGAAGTCTAATCTATCAAAGTGGATGTTCTTCAAACTCGTCATAATTGATTCATTGTAACAGGGATCTTTCATTGCATGATGTCATGGCATAAAACATGAGTGCCTTTTAGAAAATGCTGTCATGAGAAATTGCCTGAATCATTTGTAACATATGACATGCAATTTCTACCTAAAAAATGTATAACTATGGCTGTCTTTGAATGTAATTTGGGCAAAATTACTGATCTGATTACAGGATCAGAATGGGAATGCCTGTATAAGTGAATGCAACCCATAGCCTGGGCTCTAAGGTATACAGGCCAAAGAAGAAATAGTTCCAGTAGATTCGACTTGCACAATGATGAAGATATTCAATTGATATTCACTGCCCATGAGCTTGGGCCAAAAACTTTCTGTTGAGAAGCATATTTATTACAGGGTTGCTAAATGTAGTAAAGATGTCTTGGATGACATGACAAACATCATAATATTGTTGCCAGTTGGAATAACGGTTGTTCTTACTGTTTCTGATAGCCTAGCATATCTCTTTTGGCATAGTGTCCTAAAGATTTCACATACAATGTTTCTCATACTAGAACATAACTGAACATGATTGCTGCATCTGATTGCCAATCACTTGATGAGGCGCACTGATTGACTGGACGAGGGGATTGGGTTAGATACAGCCTCGTGTTGTCATACAACTCTGTGGAGTTAAGCAAAGTATGCTGTGAGAACAAAGCACTCGTCCTTTCATTTTGTATGCATTTTGTCATGTCCTGTCTGCGGGCGTCTAGGCATCTCTGTGCGCCACAGTCAGGATATGACCGCAGAGGTTCCTCTAGGCATCTCTGCGCTGTTTTTGGTTGTCCCCAATTTGAGGCAGGTGTGCTGCGTTGCCTCTAATTGGGGACCCTATTTAAGTTCAGCAGTTTCCACAAACAATAATTGTTTGTGTTGTGTCTGCACTCGGTTAGCAGTTTGCTATTATAAAAGGATGCTTCCCTTTACTGGCTCTGTGCCTCAGGTCCATACCTATGATCGTGACACATTTTTTAACCCCATCTCAGCTGCGTTAATATCAGCTCGCGAAAGAAGCAGAGCAATTTTATCTTGTCGAGGTTGAACTTGAGGTGGTGGGCCACTATCCAACCAGAGCACACCGTCAACTGACTTTAGTTTACAGAGAGAACCGGATGTGGCCTATGAAGGAGCCCTGGGGGACACCTGTAGAAACGATTGAACAAGACAGGGCCTAGGATGGAGCCCTGGGGGACACCTGTAGAAACGATTGAACAAGACAGGGCCTAGGATGGAGCCCTGGGGGACACCTGTAGAAACGATTGAACAAGACAGGGCCTAGGATGGAGCCCTGGGGGACACCTGTAGAAACGATTGAACAAGACAGGGCCTAGGATGGAGCCCTGGGGGGGTAGTAAAGTAGTAAAGACAGAGCAGGACGGGGCCTAGAATCTCTCCCCATTGCACCCATCATGCAACTTGAGTTGAACTCTGTTGGCAATACTCGGCCCTCATTTCAGGGTGGTTGCGGATGGTGGGTGTCCCTCTGGTTGATGCTTGGCATTGTGGGTGGATGTTCAGTGTCACTGGACCCCCCTGTCTCAGCCCCAAGGTTTTGGGCGGCTATATTATTTTGCTGGGGATTAGAGTCAGTTCTCCTTCTCCACTCTGTTCTTCTTTTCCACTGTAAATCCTTGTAGAGCTACTTTAAGGTAAGCACTTTCAACATGTTCCCTGTCTCTTACCCTGTTTAATCTCAGGAGACATGAGGTCTTGGCCCACAGTCCAGAGTACCAGGCTTGAAAGACTCATTGCTGTCCCTGTCCAAAGTCCTTTCGGTTGTGTTGCAGATCAAGACAAATCCCGACAATTTCAGCTGCCAATCTTTTAACCCCCCTCTTAATCTGTCTGGTCATGCTTCTGACCTGGACTAGGTTTAATAGACTCTGGACTCAGACTACATTTAATTATTAAAACGTGTACTCTTAATGTTCACCCGGCACAGTCAGAGGTCTGGTCACGCCTCTGAGCTTGGTTCCTCTCTAGCTTTCTTCCAAAATGTCGGCCTTCTTAGGGAGTTTTTCCTAGCCACTGAAATTAAACCCTGTTGTTGTTTGCTCCTTGGGGTTTCAGGCTGGATGTTTTGTAAAAGCACTTTGTGACAACTGCTGATGTAAAAAGGGCTTTAGAAATAAATTTGATTGATTGATCAGGATATTTGTAGTCACTGTAACACAAGAATCTATTAGGTGTTAATGTTAGACTTACTCATAAGCATTGATATCCATCAAAGTAAAAATCCATCAAAGTGCGTTTCTATGCGCTATAGCATAGAGATTAAAACTCTACAGTAAATACATTCTTAAACGATTAATGGTACCATTCAAACAATTCCAAAATATTATGTCATCTTAACCGTGGCTGGCAGCACTTAAGGGCAATGGAGGGCAAAGACGTCACAGAGATGTATACAGTCGGTTGCATTTCAATGCGTTCCACCTATCAGAATCTGAAGAATTCGGCAGCCCACGAACAGGTGTGCCTGATGCATGTGCTTGTGTTTGTGGGAGGTGAGCGTTTTATTTCTGAGTGGCTCCCAGCAGGCGATTCCTCAATCATCTTGCTTCAGCCGCCTCTGTGCCCCGGCTGTTAAATTACACTCCAGAAGCTCAACACCAAGGCTCACTGTCCACTCTGTAACTGCAGATGCAGACTCCCACCGGGCCCCACCGGGCCCCACCGGGCCCACCAGGTGTGTCTTCCCTGAACCGAATAGTACCGCTGGGAAAACCCGCTTGGCTGGAAGTGCATTTGAAGACAGAGTGCAGGTGTCCTTTCTAGGACATGAACCTCTGTAATATCATTCAGGAAGAACCTACTAATGACTTGATACTATGTGCATAATTGACCTGCTATGGAGGGATGGAGGGAAGACAGCACTTAAAGTTTACACAAATCTAAAATATAGATTTAAACCTTGAAATCTGCCTGTCTGTTGGTCCTCAAATGTTATTTTGATGGTTATAAAGCAGTTCAACTCTAAATACTAGGTAGAGATCTTATTCAGGTGTTCAGGAACACTGTGCAAAGAATATTTGAATGAAGAAGAAACAAAGTACAGTTAATTAACTATAATATGTTTACATTTATCAGCAAAAATTGTAAGACTTTATTCAACCATTAATTAATTTTCTTTAACCAATGAACATTCAAACACGACATTAGTCATTGAAAAATTTAAAGAAAAATTTGAATGTAGGTCTTTTTTTCCAAGCCACTGTTCAGCTTGCAACGCAGTCAAGGCTCAAACCTCAACTGCAATAATCAGCCTGATGCTGCCAAAGGCTCCTGCACCACTATGGGACCTGCTAGGGCCCTAAATGTGTCAAAATATATATATACCAACCAGATGCACATGTCAAGCCAACTGTCCCAAGTAATGCCAACCGTCCCATGTCAAGCCAACTGTCCCATGTCAACCCAACTGTCCCATGTCAAGCCAACTGTCCCATGTCAAGCCAACTCTCCCATGTCAAGCCAACTTCCTCATTTCAATGCCCAAAAATGGGGAATATCTGTTAGATATATTTCATTTCAAAATTTTGAAACCAGTGTATACACAAACACCTTCTAAAAGCCTTATAACCTGTACTTTAACTGTATAGTACTTTTCAATACATTCGTTTGGAATGTATGGACAAAAGAAGTGTTAATAATTTACCATCCCAATAATCATTGTAAATAACAAGCATCTGCTTGTCTCAAATCGCTCCTGATTAGTAGCCCAGCCTAATTGGCGGGGGGAGAAGTGTGCTGGGAGCTTTCCGGATGACTGCAATGAGCCTGAGTGGGTGAACACCATCCGGCAGGATCTTGTAAATCCCAGGCAAGGAATGTGATATGTTAAAGGAACCATCTGATTGTTCCTGCTGTCAAGCTCCTGCTCTTTGCTCCGGTCGCTCTTTCCATCCTGCGTGTCTGGTCTTCCCCCTTCTTATTTTGACTACACTCTCTCCTCGCTGGTGTCGCTTCGCCGTTTGCCCCATTCGAGTTTAGAGTCTCAAACGAGGCAGAGAGTCAGAGGTGGCTGTGGTTATTTTCGTCTGTCAAATCCACCCGGTGTTATTTTTACCCCCGTGTCAAACAAACTGTGACTAATTTGGCACAGGGCCGGACACTTCAGCGGCCTGTTGGAGCAGCTCTGACTTAGAACCATGAACAGGAACGTGGTGTCAAGCCGTGTTGAAGTGCAGGTAAACCACACAGAAGGAAAAGGTGTTAGTTTTGGGTTGGTGGCATGAGGCGAAGCATGAGGATCCTTGAGACAAGACGATAATGAGGAGAGAACAGACGCTAGCGAAGAGGCTGTCAGAGAATGCAGCCTGGCCCGCGGCAGGGAACCTGCTGAGGAGTCGCAGGTGAAGGGCATTGAGATTGGGTGGACACAATCACAGTTGCATTGTCGCTCCTATTTGGGAGGTGGCGGGGCAACCCCCTGAGGTCACAGCCGCAGTGCAAATCATCTGCTCAGAAAGCCAAGACAAGCTTCGATTTAGTTTCTTAAATTTGAAGAGGTGCTGTTTCCCCGACTCTTTTGAAATATTAATTGCACATTGGAATGGGTGTACGGAAGGAGAAGCTGGATGGCCTGAGTTGTTTGTGTTCTGAACCTCTGGCCTGTCATTACATCGCATCGCCCTGCCACAGCTCCACTCATTCAGAACAAAATGCATGTAAAAGGTCCGGTAGTAAAAACCACAAATGCCCACAATGTAACTTACATTTAAGTCAATAAGAGACTCTCTTATTCCAGGTGCCTATATTTTCATCCAACCCACAACAAGGGTGTTGCCATGCTCTATCCACTGAGCTCCGCAAGGCCTACAGCATGTGTAGAAATACCACAGTGGTGAAATATTAGATTGGTATGTTTCCATCCAAGATGGAGATTTGTTTTCACACTGAACACAGGGGTTTTGTCATGTATTTTTGGGAGGTGTCAGGACTCGTATCCTTGCCTGTGCAGATAAGAAACTAAAACCAAGGTCTTGAACCGTCTCCTTGGGGACACACAGAAATGTTTTTATTTGGTTGCAGCCCTTAACAGGCTCATCCGATTCACTAATCAAAGGGCTTGATGATTGGTTGACAAGACTAATCAGGTGTTCTAGCTCAGAAATAGATCAAATGTGTGGAAAGGCTGGGAGTTCCCTGAGGAGAGAGTTGAATCAGGGGTCTCCAACCACTCCTGGAGAGCTACTGTCCTGGTTTTCACTCCAATCTTTATTTATCACACATGACTCCAATAATGAGACAATAACTGTCAATAACTGAACTAAGCTGAGTATACAGTGGAGTGAATACAACCAGGACAGCTGCTGGGAGTGTTGGAGAACCTGAGTAGGGATGTAGATATCAAGACTGGGAATTAGGTTTATTGACAGTGATTCAGTGTGAAGAATTGCAATGCATTTTTTTACTTTGACGAGAATTGTTTACTTTGATTACAACCGTATCAGTGGTGAGAGAGTGGAGTTGGATGAAATAATTTACATTCAGTATCCTTCCTTTAAGGAGAATAGTGTATTCTATCAAACAAAGAAATCAGCATATATTTCAGGATGACAGAATCCATGGAGATAATAAGACTCTGAACAAAATAATTTTGTCCCAGTTTATCCTGCGATACATGAGCTGTCTGGAATATTAAATAAACATTCTGAAACCTATCTTTTTACCCCAAACACACAACCATTTTAAATATTTGGGACATTGTTTGAAGATTATATCAGCAGTCATAAGAACTGAAATGCAGCGGGAGAGTGGTTTTAATTCCTCATGTCCCCATCACCAACAAACTGACATGGTCCATACAAACCCAAAGAGTTCTGAAAAAATCATGTGGCATGGGCCGTGAGATCCTCAAAAGGTTCTGCAGCTATGCTGTTGAGAGCTTCTAGACTGGCTACATCACTGTTCAGCATCTGGCTGCCCTGGACCACAAGACACTTCAGAGGGTGGTGAGAACATCAGAGTTCCTTACTGGGGCCAAGTTCACTGTTATCCATGACAACTGCAGCAGATGTTGTCAGACTGAGGTCCTAAAGATGGTGACCCTGGCAACCAGACCACCAGTCCGTGACTTCACACTCATCAGACAAATTACTGACGTCACTATTATCTTCCAGCTGTTACAGTATGATGTTACATTATGGTGTTACTGTATGATGTTACATTATGGTGTTACATTACGGTGTTACTGTATGGTGTTACATTACAATGTTACTGTATGGTGTTACTGTATGATGTTACATTATGATGTTACTGTATGATGTTACATTATGGTGTTACTGTATGATGTTACAATATGGTGTTACAGTATGGTGTTACAGTATGATGTTACATTATGATGTTACATTATGGTAGAAACCTAGAGAGTCCTCCAGTCAGACATCTTCTGGCCATACAGGGTGGAGGTCAGGAGAGTATGACCTTATGCCACCCCTTGTGACCTTATTGTGATTCAAATAACTTTGTGTTAATTATTGTTATCTGTATTACTCCTTGTGTTGTAATACTCCTTGCAGTTTTCTATCTTTCAATGTTTTCTGTATATGTGCATATATTTTACTGTTATTGTGGCCCTATTAATGTGGCTTCTCCCTAAACATTTGGTTCAATGATAAACACATAAGTACAAGGGTATGAAACTAGCGACTGATCGAAAATAGAATAGGTGTGTGTTTCCAGATCAGGTAGAGAATAAAACACTTTTCAGACCCAGAGAGAAAAAAACGTTTCCAGAAGATGGAAAAAAGCTGTGAGAGTCCGAGCTGGGAAAATCCATAAATGTTTAGGAGGATAAGACAGAGGGGGGGGGCAGAGTTGGCCGGCCTCAACATGTTTCCTGTGCGCCAATCGATGGCTGTAGAGATTAATGAAGTTGTCGCACAGAGGAAAGAGACGCTCTCTTTCTTTTTTTATCAGACCGGGACTCAGTGAGCAGACTGCCCCACACGCCTGACGGAGCTCCCTGGGGCTCATATTGGCTCAAAACCATCCACCCAGAGAGAAAAATGAACGGCTAATTTTCAACCATCCACACCAGGGTGCTATAGGTGTTGTCCAGGGTGGAGCACATGATTAGGTGTGGTTTAGGGTGGTGCTATGTGTGTCGTCTACAGTGGGAGACATGCATAGGTGTGGTTTAGGGTGGTGTTATGTGTGTCGTCTACAGTGGGAGACATGCATAGGTGTGGTT
>JACXGJ010011544.1:0-19624 GCA_016801105.1 Esox niger | reverse complement strand
CCCCCCCCCCCCCCCAAAATAGACAGCTGCAGCTAAATTAGCTGTGTCTCTACCTGGTGCTACAGTGCCTATTGACTGGCAGACAAGCTTGACCATCTTATCAAGAGTGCTGCCGCCCTTTGAAAACCCTACAACCTTCTTCCCATGACCATGAGTGAGACCTTATACATTGCAGAGTCCCCAATTTCTGCCCTAGGGCACGGGAATCTGCTTGCATTCAGATACCAACCAGGACTGATGCTGCATAGCTTCAGAGGCAGACCAGATGTGGGATATATATGTATGCATTTTCTAAATATCTATTTTACCTTCATTCATCAAACATGTGACTTGCCTTCAGGGGACTAGAAGGTCACTCTGCAAGACATTCCATAAAGAGGTGCGTGTGTGTGTTAGGTTTATTTGAACAGTGAGAGACAGAATAACAACAAAAATATCCAGAAAAATGCATGTCAAAATTTTTATTCATTTATTTGCATTTTAATGAGGGAAATAAGTACATCTCAGGAGGGATTTTGTCCCACTCCTCTGCAGATCTTCTCCAAATCATTAAGGTTTCGAGGCTGACATTTGGCGACTCGAACCTTCAGCTCTCTCCATAGATTTTCTATGGGATTAAGGTCTGGAGACTGGCTAGGCCACTCCAGGAACTTAATGTGCTTCTTGAGCCACTCCTTTGTTGATTTAGCCGTGTGTTTGGGGTCATTGTCATGCTGGAATATCCATCCAAGACCCATTTTCAATGCCTTGGCTGAGGGAAGGAGGTTCTCACCCAAGGTTTGATAGTACATGGCCCCGTCCATCGCCCTTTTGATGTGGTGAAGTTGTCCTGTCCCCTCAGTAGAAAAACACCCCCAAAACATAATGTTTCCGCCTACATGTTTGAAGCTGGGGATGGTGTTCTTGGGGTCATAGGCAGCATTCCTTTTCCTCCAAACACGGCGAATTGAGTTGATGCCAAAGAGCTTGATTTTGGTCTCATCTGACCACAACACTTTCACTCAGTTCTCCTCTGAATCATTCAGATGTTCATTGGCAAACTTCGGACAGGCCTGTACATGTGCTTTCTTGAGCAGGGGGACCTTGCGGGCGCTTCAGGATTTCAGTCCTTCACAGCGTTGTGTGTAGCCAATTGTTTTCTTGGTGACTATGGTCCCTGCTGCTTTGAGTATCATTGACAAGAGCCTCCCATGTAGTTCTGGGCTGATTCCTCACCCTTCTCATGAACAATGCAACTCCAAGAGGTGAGATCTTGCATGGAGCCCCAGACCGAGGGAGCTTGACAGTTATCTTGTGTTTCTTCTTGTAAATAATCGCACCAACAGTTGTCACCTTTTCACAAATCTACTTGGAAATGGCCTTATAGGCCATTCCAGCTCGGTACCTGTATTAAAGATACCTGGGAGCCATTTTTACATGCGTTTTTCTGGATTTGTTTGTTGTTATTTTGTCTGTCACTATTCAAATAAACCTACCATTATATATATATATATATATATATATATATATATATATATATATATATATATATATATATATATATATATATATATATATATATATATATATATATATATATATATATATATATATATATATATATATATATATATATATATATATATATATATATATATATATATATATATATATATATATATATATGTATATGCATATATGTATGTATATTAATATATACATATTAAATATTATATTATGTATTGAATACAGAGGAGGGCATCTACACACACGTGTGAAAAACAATGTGTTGTTTTGTGAAATATACATGCCATGCATAACTGATACTATCATTTTGGGAATGTTGATGTGGGCTGGGATTGACTACCATTATCCTCTGCAGTGTATTTGACTTAGACTACTGACCCCATTCTGACAAAATGTCCAGTGAACTGATCCCATTTGAGTATTTGTCATTTAACAACCAGTCTCAGAGCACAAATAGAAAAAGAGGAAATAACTTGTCTGGAAGGAAATTGCTCAGAAACCAATTCAGCCTGGACATTTGTGTCATACATAGTCACAGTGGTAAAAAGTTCAACATTGTGAATGATTTGAATATTGTCATATATATCTAAAGTGAGACAAAAATATCACTTCTCCTGCCAAGCTGCCATGAACAAGATTGAGAACCTTTTGGCCATGTTTCAACAATGCCATAGCTTCTGACTTACCTGACTAAACCCCTCTGTCATCACTATGTGTCAAGTGATGTAATCCTTATTCAAAATCCTTGTTGCATATTGGGATTGTTTAGCTAATTGGTATGTGTTTCACAAAGATTTTCCAGCCCCAAAAAGGCCATTCACATCTGAGATCCATGTATGTGTTCGTGGCTCAGACAGCCAGTCTGCCTTTACAACATGAAATCAGATCCTCTATCGGTGTCTGCAGCCACATGTGTGTTGCATCATTGCTGCTACGGTAAGCCTGCTGGGCTGACACTGGTGCTGTGATACGTGGACCATAACTAGATTGGCATGCAGAAGGGTCTTTTAAGGACCTACTAGGGGCTGGTTTGTCATACTAAGGTTTGATCAGGACTTAGAAGACCACAAGTGTACATTTTTGTGGACTGGTATTCACAGCACACAGATATACTCTCTCCCTGTGTTTCATTAGGATAAAAGGGTTTCTGTCGTAAAAAGGTAGTCAAGGAAAGACAACTTAGTTGATGAAAATGCTGTGTCCTGTTAAAGAAGCCATATGTGTGCACTGATATAAGGCAGGGGGCAGATCTGATCTGTTATACATCATCTCGGGATCTGTGCCAGTTTTATTAGCTAAATAAAGTGTGCTCAGGTCCTAGATAGTTAAAGGTTTGTTTGATCTATACAGTGACTGGAACCAGATTGTTCTGTTGTATTAGAAAAAAACTTGAATGTTAAAAATGAATGTTAATGTTTGTGTTAATATGTTTGTATATGTGTAATTATGAATTGTTTGTGGATGTGTAAAATGCATTCACTTTTATGTACACTCTCATCATGATGAAACTGTGAATTAGATTTCAGGGTTGAACAAAGCATAGTTAGCTTGGTCTGACTGCTGGTGCCTCAAAGAAGCCTGCATACACAGGAACTTCAGCCTGTTCTGATTATAATTTAAAACAGTACGCTGCTTTGTGAACATCAGAGGTCCCAAATCTGTTGCGTTCACATCTGGGTCAATGGGAAGCCTGATCGTTCTTCCTGTCGTCAGCTCCTATGGGCTGATTCCTGCGGCTCTGGAGGGAGTTCCACTACTCACTGTTAGAATGGCCCGAAAAGCATCCATCTACTGCCTTTTGTGTCCAGCAATGTGTTTGAAAATGTATTTAATTTTATTATAAACAAGTTATGTCTATTGATGCAAGATAAAGAATACGCAAGACAGAATTTGTTTGATGATTTAAACGTATCCTTCAGAACTTGTCTTGTGAAGGGTCCTCCTTTTTCTGACGGACAGTGATACGTGAACGATTTTATATCAGTTGTCCGCAGAAAGTCTAGATCCACACATTTTCCATTACAAATAAGTCTAGATCCAGACATTTTTCATCGTTACACAGTTGCCATTGAGCCAAATGGCCATGTACCACCTGGAAACAGATACCTGTAATCTGTGTAGACCCATGAACCACACGTTTGAACCACACGTTTGAGATCTCCCCAGAGTGGCTCAATGAAGGTCAGGAGACTGTGATGGCAACTCCAGAACCTTCACCTTTTTCTGCTGTAACCACTGGAGGGTCAACTTGGTCTTGTGCTAAGAGTCAATGTCATACTGGAAAGTCCAAGTGTTTCCCATGCTCAGCTTTGGTGCAGAAGAATCCAAATTGTCTGCCAGAATCATCTTGCCCTAAATTTTCACAAGACGTTCACAAGATGTCTTTAGCACTCACACACACCCAAAACATCAGCGAGCCACCACCATGCTTCACAGTGGGGATGGAATTCAGGCCTTGTTGACCCCTATTTTGGTCAAAAGCTCTATTTTGGTCCCAAATTACAGTGTGCCAGAAGCTGTGAGGTGTCAAGGAGTTGTCGGGCATATTGTTACTGGGCTTTTTTTGGCATTGGCGCAGTAAAGTCTTCTTTCTGGCAAATTGACCATGCAGCAAATTTTGTTCAAGTATTGTCATTATTGTGCTCCTTGAAACAACCACACTGTCTTTTTCCAGAGCAGCCTATATTTCCCCTGAGGTTACCTGTGGGTTTTTCTTTGTATCACGAACAATTCTTCTGTCAGTTTTGGCTGAAATATTGGTCTACCTGACCTTGGCTTGGTATCAAGAGATCCCCGAATTTTCCACTTCCTAATAAGTGTATTGACAGTGTATACCAGTAAGGACAGGCATTTGCAAGGCTTTTGATATCTTTTATTTCCTTTTCCATCTTTGTAAAGTTACATTACTGTTATGCAGGTCTTTTGACAGTCCATTTCTGCTCAGTGTCTAGCCTGCTCAGTGCATCCACATGAGAGCTAATAAACCCATTGACTATTTATACAGCATCACAAATTGCAATTTAAAAAGCCACAGGTGCAGGAAATTAACCTTTAATTGCCATTTTTAACCTGGGTGTGTCACCTTGTGTGTCTGTAACAAGGCCAAACATTCAAGGGTATGTAATCCTTTGATCAAGGCCATTTGGGTGATTTCTGTTATCTTCATAATTTAAAAAGGAGCCAAACAACTATGTTATGATAAATGGCTTCATATGCTCACTATCCTTCAATAAAATATTATTTTTTGCATGATCAGTCATTTTCAAAATCAATGCCAAAATATCACAGTTTCTGCCAAGGTATGCCAACTTATGAGCACAACTGTACATACCAATCAGCCATACCATTATGACCACCTGCCTAATATTGTGTAGGTCCCCTTTTGCCACCAAAACAGCCCTGACCTGTTGAGACATGGACTCCACTAGACCTCTGAAAGTATGCTGCGGTATCTGGCACCAAGACGTTAGCAGCAGATCCTTTAATTCCTCTAAGTTGCGAAGTGGGGCCGCCATGAATCGGACTTGTTTGTCCAGCACATCCCACAGATGCTCGATTGGATTGAGATCTGGGGAATTTGGAGGCCAGATCAACACCTTGAACTCATTGTGTTCCTCAAACCATTCCTGAGCCATTTTTGTTTTATGTCAGGGCGCATTATCTTCCTAAAAGAGGCCCATACCTTCAGGGAATACCATTGCCATGGAAGGGTACACATGCCCACCTACTGAAAGGTGCCATGAAATGGAGATTATCAGTGTTATTCACTTCACCTGTCAGTGGTCATAATGCTATGGCTGACAGTGTATGTTCAGGGTGTGTTTTGACGGCTTCTTGCAATCTTATAAGCTCTTTCTTTCTGCCAAAGGCAAGAACCATCTATTTATGCCTGTATATGTTTGGGCAGCACTCAGTCAAAGTCAAAATCTATAAAAAAATTGACATTATTTGTTAAATGGTTTTCAGATTCATCTTTTCTGGCATGAGAATAGACTTTGAAATGTATAGGCCTTTGAGGTGTTCCTCAAATGTTCTGAGGAGATCTGGTTCTTTGATGAAGTGTCTGCTGCTTGTCACCGCCTGCATTGTGCGTTCATTCCTTTCTCCATTTACTTGAAATTCTACTGGGGCCAAAGGTCGTTCCCATTAATCAGGCAGCCCATGCCATCATCCAGCACACAGCTGCATATGGGGGACAATGTGCAGGGAAGGCAAGTTGTTTGTAGGTGTTGGAGCATCTGATCTGTGATCAGTAAAACTGTCAGGATCCTGAATGATCAAACAGGTTTAATGCTGACTAGATTTCTACATTTCTTTTTTGGGGGGGGATCAGGTTGGACCCCATCCCCATTTAGTTTTTCTCAAAAGTATCTGGAGGTAAAGATCTAAAGCTTCAATGCCTTTGTAGTTCTTGCTCTGTGCATCTGTTCACTCTTTAGCCTTTAAGATCTTTACGTTTGTGCTCTTTCCCTGGCCTAAGCTGGTTTTCACCTAACTAATGATACTGCAGTAACAGGGTGATGTCAATATCTTGTGCAACTATTCAGCATTATAACCACAAGTGTAGCGACATTTCTGAATATTTGTATATTTTGATCCAGATTTGCTCATGTTGATGCAGCAGCTACACGTCCTGATTTCCACAGACAAACACTAAACACAAACAGGGGAAAAAATACATTATAGACCCGGACAGTCTCAGTTAAATACCAGAATCTAACAATAAACAATGGGTGTAGATCATATGCATCATAGAGTGTGTGAATATGGGTGAGTAAGTAATTATGGATGTCTTCTTCAATCTCTTAATAAACCTGATTGTTGTATGAGCTACTGTTTGATCAGTCTTTGAGAAGTTATTTTGCTATTTTCTTGATTAAGTGAGGATGAAAGGGAGTTTTGTGTGATCTTGGCTTTGTACAATACTGCGTGTGGTTGAGAGTTTGTTTTAGACTTGGACACTGCTAAGTGACCCTGGTGGTATGGCTTATTGTGTTTGTGTAGGTATTTGAGCAGCTATTTGAATATGTAAAATATGTAGACTCTTCATTATAGTGATATTTCTCTGAAAAACGGATGTCATCTATGCAGTTAGACTGCAATAGCATAGCAATTGCTGAAAATGAACCCCATTTTGTCTTCTTGTCTAACTCATACTTTGCCAATGTTTGCAACGATCATGTAATTACCAGACAATTTCATAGACTTCAAATGATTCACATCTGGGCAGCCACTTTGTAGCTGGTAACCAAAGTATCACTGCAGGGAAATTCGTTTTGGATGGTTCAGTCTGTCTTACTCTTCAGCCAATGTTTGCAATGATGTGAAAAATATAATTAGATCGCTATTTAGACTGCCTGTCTATGTTTGATATGCTGCCTAAATAGTTTGCCCTGTTCCTGTTTTACTTATGTTTGCATTAGCCTACTGTTCAAGCTACAAAAGACAAGTTTGTTGTGCAACATGTCCATGTGTGTGGATTACTAGACTACATCCGACAACAATGTTTGAATGTCACCCGGTCCCAGGAGGAAGGAGAGACAGAGAGTGAGCAACAGTTACATAAAGAATCAACGCTGAGAATCCCTCAATTTAGCAAAACCTTTAGGATAAGTTTAGAGACAATCTTGACCTGCAGTGACTTACAAATCTGAGTATATATGTTATCTGAGTATGATTTGTTACCATGACACCCACACACACCCACACACCCACACACACACACACACACACACACACACACACACCCACACTGTCAGAGAGAAGGAATTCTTTCTGTTGGAAATATTCAACCTCATAATTAGCTTTGACCAAAAAGAAAAATGAGAACAAATATTGGAGATAACATTTTTGTGAAAAGGTGCCACAAAGACATGGAATACAAACATCTGGAACTTGTGTAACTTTCCACAGCTTTTCCACTTTATCCTTATTGTTGCATTTATTTTAAATGAGTTTAATACAAATCCCATGACATGACTAATGATGGTGAGTTATGTAAGTATTATAAAGGCCAGAACGTTGTCAGAGATTACTGAAGTGGGGGCTGAAGGATTTCTGTGGCTTTCTCCCTGTTATTATCAAAAGAGTGCTATCTTCTTCTGAAAATGCAAATGGTTACCAGTTCTAGCTTCTGGTAACTGTTAGAGACTGTTTCCCTGCCGATTCTTCAAAGAATACCCATACATGTACTAAGGTGCAGGTTATGGCGTCACCATTTTATAGGGTCTGCATCTAATTTTTAAGAATTGATACATCACTATTTTTATCAAAATACACTTGAATATGTAGTAGTAATAAAAAGATCAAGAAAGACCAGCTTTAAAAAATATATATTATGTTCCCCAAAACATTATTTCATCAGACCACAGGACATTTTTTCACTTTGCCTCAGACCATCTTAAATGAGCTCAGGTCCAGAGAAGGCGGCAGCGGTTCTGGATCTTGTTTATATCTGGTTTCTTCTTTGCATGGTACATTTTTAACTTGCATTTGTGGATGCTGTGACGTGCTGTGTTCACAGACAACAGTTTTTGTAAATGTTCCATATTTTTCAAATTTTCCTCTGTAGCGTCTATATTCATTTGCTCATCTTAAACTTTTTTGGGCCAGTCTGAGATACCGTAGGAGCATAAGGAAGCATGGGGTGAGATCTCTCCAGATTACCTCAACAAATTGACAACTAGAATGCCAATGATCTGCATGCCTGTAATTGCAACAAATTGAGGATTCTTTGACAAAAGGACACACTTATTATGTCAATTAAAAATCATTATTTCTGACATTGTCAATCACTAGATTTCCTATTAATTTTGCTATATTTCCTATTCAACTAATTTCATGTATGTTTTCATGGATAAAATGGCATTTCTACGTGACCCCAAACTAGATGTCAAATTTGAAATGTAATTGAAAGGTTACACGTTAAATATTCTCAGGTATACTATTATTATTAAATCTGTTAGAATCTTAAAACATCAAGGTAAAAATGTTCCATTCATATGGGTCAATACATCAGAAAAAATAACAATAATTATTTCCTTTAAAATTAAAAAGGCTGACATATAAATAGTTATTTTAAAGGCAAACATCTGGTAAAGAGATCCAGATTAGCCTTTGTTATGAATCTTGTTCAAAAGGCAGATGAGTCCCAAGGTAGAGATTATTTTATTGGTTGCATTAATTATAAGGGCAGAGCTAAGGTCCCACCTCTGATTTCACCCGATTTAAGTTAACATTTGAATTGATCAAATTATCAACAATTTCAACCATACAAAAGCCCAAACATTTTAATTACATTTCAATTGGAGAAAGATGTTAATGGAATATTTTGCAAGTAGTCTGTTTGCATTTTCACACATACTTTTTATATTGACATATTTATAGTATCAGATAATTACTGTGGAATGCAGAGAATCCCAGTGAAGTATAGTAGCCTACCACGCTAGCCTACCACTCAGTGGAACGCTCACTTTACTGACATTTAGCATGGTGAAAAAATAACATTACACGCACTGCTGCAGATCCCCCCCACCTCATATCATAATCACACACCTAGGATATAGTCTCCTGGTCTGCATCACTTGTGGGCCTGATGAGCTCCATTCACAACACCCTAAATGGTATTTTATACAGGTCTAATGTTTGCTGTGTTTATAGATAAACACAACATGGAGGGGACCACAAATTGACCATGTCTTGTCAGAAACCCATCTTACACATCACCTTTTGAGTTTCGTAATCCTGCATCTTTAATTTTGTTTATTGATGTAGATATCCCATAGACATGAAAATATCAATATTTCTCTATCCAATAGATTTCCTTTTTTTCTGTTTATAGGGCAATGTGCAAATATCTTTGGCACCTGAACTTTGAATTAGAGATCAATTTGGGAAGTAAATGTTCATCTGTAAAAACAGAAAATATTTGAGTGTACAGTGAGGGGAAAAAGGCATTTGATCCCCTACTGATTTTTGTTCCCCACTGACAAAGAATTGATCAGCCTATCATATTAATGGTAGGTTTATTTGAACAGGGAGAAACAGAATAACAATAACAAAATCCTGAAAACCGCATGTCGAAAATTTTATAAATTGATTTGCATTTAAAGAGAGAATTAAGCACATGTACAGGCCCATCTGAAGTTTGCAGATTAACATCTGAATGTTTCAGAGAACTGGGTGAAAGTGTTGTGGTCAGATGAGACCAAAATCGAGCTCTTAGGCATCAACTCAACTCGCCGTGTTTGGAGGAGGAGGAATGCTGCCTTTGACCCCAAGAACACGTCCCCACTGTCAAACATGGAGGTGGAAACATTATGCTTTCTGGGGTGTTTTTCTGCTAAGGGGCCAGGACAACTTCAAATCAAAGGGATGATGGACAGGGCAACAGGGCAATGTACCATCAAATCTTGGGTGAGAACCTCCTTCCCTCAGCCAGGGCATTGAAAATGGGACATGGATGGGTATGCCAGCACAACAATGACCCAAAAAACACGGCCAAGTGAAACAAAGAAATTGCTCAAGAAGAAGCACATAATGATCCTGGAGTGGCCTAGCCAGTGTCCAGACCTTAAACTAAAGCTGTATTTTCAATAAGGGTCTGTACACTTTGTAGACAGGCAAGCTGTTGAAAACAATACTTTTTAAAAAATAAAGCTTTGTAAACAATGCATTTATTTCGATACGTAATAAAAATGAATGTATAAATATAGCAGCACTGAATACGTAAGAAAAATGTAAAGCAGAAAATGTGCAATATTCTATTTAAATTTAACTATTTCACATCTCCTAATGCACCAGATACACTGTCAACAGGGACTATTCATTCCATTGATGCTGTTGCAAAACCTTTTTTAAGCAGAAACAACTAGAAGAGATGGTAAACGGATTGTCTGATACAATCTCTAGTTTTTCTCCGTTTAAATATAACCCAGATACACCTGAGATATCTACTGCATTTAAGGAGAAGGTAAGAAGGCAAAATAGATCAATGCAGAAAGGAGAGAACAGCTATGAGTCGCTGTGCCCCATTGTTAAATTAAGGTCACAGTCAACAAAGTAATTATGTACCGTGACTCTGCCGAGAGATCACATGTAATGGAAAGAAAGCTGTCTCACTGCCATGTATAAATCATTGACAACCACTACATATCACTTAGAAGCTGTTATACAGTATGCCGTACAGTGAAAAACATGTTAATTGGGTAATATCAAAAAGTGCAGTAGGAGGAATAAGCTAATAGTAAACATCATGATGCATACAATACTCATGTCTTGATCCTATGTTTCATTTGCTGGTAACCCTGGGTCAGTAGGAGACTTTACGTATTCTTTGTTGGATCCCACTGGAGTGATTAAACCTTAACGACCTGGAAGGAGAAGGGAACAGAGCAGAAGAGGGGATTTAGCCCCCCGTCCCTCTAAGCAAATCAGAACCTCCTGGATTTTCCACCTATAATGATTTAACCTCAAATAATGACTTTCATATTTTTGGATTCAGTATTAATAAGAGCTTGCTGCTCTTTATCAAGAGCTATTATTTTAATACATTACAGCACTCAATGCCTAAGGTGGACTGGGTAGGGGAAACAACATTTGCACTGCCCATTGGCACAACACACTACAGTGGGTACGTTTTTTTCCACGGATGGGGAATTTTGTTCACTCACACCAGGGTCCAAAAAAGATTCAACTGGGACTTTCAGAGACAGCTGGACAGTTAAAAAATGAAATAGGAAAATCCCCTGAAAGAAGCCTGGTCTTAATTACAAAAGGGTGATTTGAATGGTTGAATAGACAAAGCTTTGCAGAGCAGAGATTTGCAACAGGATCAAAGAAGAAATGAGGGATGACAAAAAACTCTGACCCAAGTCTGCAGGAATTCAACTGGTAGAGTGTCTAACACAATGGATAGGGAGAGAGAATTAGAAAGAGAGAGGAAGTGGGATGGATTGTACAATAGTTTATTTGAGAGTTTGCCCTATTCCAATGTTTTTCTAGCAACATTTTAGTTTCATTTGTATACTGGAAGAAAAAAAAGTTGGACCTTGCCAATATGGTACTTTTTTACAACTTAATACTTTGCAATTGCAGCATTTAGTGAAGAAATCACTTACACATTCTTTCACCCATCCGCTCTGTAGAATCTTTACAGTGGAGACCAGGCAAAGCTGAGTAGAAAACATTCTTTCAGAGCTGCTTGGTTTTTCAATGTCCGGTTCAGTGTGTGACCAGAGATGTCAGTGAAACTGTCACTGTAGACACAATTAAGCTTTGGTGAACTGAGTGTGGGTTACAAAAACAGGAAGTCACCCATCTATCCTCTCATTCCAAACAAGCGATCTCCTCTGGCTTTTGGAGAATTCCCAGCTCAGCCACAGTATGAGTCCCCAATCGTTTACACACTTCCTCTAAGCAACCCCGGGCTGGTTCATGAGAGGCATTATTGTGTATTCATAGACTGTTCTTAGACCACAAATGTGAAGTAAGGCCATTCTATTTGATTCACAGTTTCTTCAGCAGTGGGTTTTGAGTAAAACTGGAAAACTGCTAATACAGTTTGAAAGGATTCCACCTGATCATCTACTATACACAGCGCCTTGCTTAAGTATTTAAACAGTTAACCATTTCTGTCATATTTCTGAATAACAAATGGTATGCTGATATTTTGTTCTGTTAGATGTATTATTGTATAACACTGACAAACACTGCATCACATTACCCAAGGACAGCCATGAAAGGATCAAACAAGACAGTCAAGAAGACTTTAAAGGGTCTACAGATTTTTCACATATTCACAGCTCTGCATAACACTGGGTTGTATTATAGGGTGGCCCAACACACCACCTCAATGCACACAACTGACCCAGCTGTGATGTGCAAAAAGGTATTAAGGTCAGATAAGACCAAGATATGACTTTTTTCACCAAAACTCAAAGTGAAATGTGTGATACAAACCTAACAGTGCCAATATCTAAGAACACACCATAGCTTTAGTGAGGTGTAGTGGTGGTAGCATCATGCCATGGAAATGTTTCTCAACAGCAGGGACTGGGCTTCTTGTTATAATTGAATTAAGAATGCATTTAGAAAAATACAGGGACGTACTGCAAGAAAACCTGTGTTATTCCACTGATAACCTCAAGTTTGTGAAGATATTCACGTTTTAGCAGGAGTATCTCAAGAACAAAAAGGTGAATGTCCTACAACAGGGATGGGGAACCAGCATGGTGGGGGTCACAGATATCATGTACTGGTCATCAGGGGTCCGAAGATACTTTGAAATAACATCAGGGGGCCGCAGTCATCAGGGTACCGCAAATTAACTTATTAACAAATACTTCATCTTCATCCGCTTATCTGTGGTCGGGTTGCGGGAGCAGCAGCTCAAGCAGGGGATCCCAAACTTCCCTTACCTGAGCTACATTTGCCAGCTTTGACTGGAGGATCCCGAGGCATTCCCAGGCCTGTGTCGAAATATAATCTCTCCACCTTTTCCTGGGCCTACCGAGGTCTCCTCCCAGCTGGACCTGCCTTGAACACCTCCCTAGAGAGATGTCCTTGGGGCATCCTTACCAGATGCCCAAACCACCTTAATTGTCTCCTTTCGATGCAAAGGAGCAGTGGCTCTACTCAGAGTTCCTCACGGATGACTGAGCTTCTTGCCCTATCTCTAAGGGAGACGCCAGCCACCCTCTTGACAAAACTAATTCCAGTCGCTTGTACCCGTAATCTAGTGACCCAGCCTTTATGATCATAAGAACGAAAATTTACCGGTGTATCGAGAGTGTTGCCTTAACAAATATATGAAAAGGAAATTTGGTCGGATACTAGTTCACATATATCTGGGGAATTTTGATGTATTGAACAACTTGCCGTTTTTCCGTTTTGCTCATCTCTCCCGGGATTCAGCGTGTTCACTGCCGTGTAATTTAACGTGTGAACCCTTTGAACACTTCGTTTTTTTGATATTTTCACTCCTTTAATATTTCTGTAATAGATATCATCAAGTGTTTCATGGCTCAAACATCAGCACACTCTCAGCAACAATTCGAAAGAAAATCATAGACCCTGAAATTACTGTAATATATTAAAACATGCAAAAAATGATTTCAGATCTATTTCATGTTTTGTTTCCAGTTGCCCACATCTGTCCTACAGTGTCTCAGTTGAAGTCCTGATCTCAATCCCATGGACAATCTGAGGCACTTTGGAAATATCGGACCCACAAGTGTCATCCAAACAATCTGAAGAACCTGGAGCACATCTGACTAGAGGAATGGGACAACATTTCTCTGAAAATATGTACAAAGCAGGCACTTACAGTAAATATGAAAATAGGTGTCTCTACAGTATATTAAAGTGTAGAAGTTGAAGTCATAGGCAAGCAACATATACCATTTTTTTTCTAACAAACAAATATAATCTAAGGTCATGTGTTTTAAAATAAATGTATGTAATAAAATTAGATTTCATTGTAGTTCTATATTGTGAGAGAATTGGTCAGCACTAAATAATTTTGCAAGGCACTGTTTTTCAATATTACCATAAGATGGTTCAGTTAGTAAGCCTATGTAGTATACATTGCATTCCATATGTATTTAGACAGTGAGTCAATTAATTAAATGTATCTTCTTGTCATGAATTAAGAACATAAAAATCACATTATATAAAATGCTTTAACCAGAAAACATATTATTCTGTATTGTTATTGCTGCGGGTTTAAAAATAACCAAAGTATTTATTAAATAAATATCTTACCAGATGTCATTAGGGTGATAATAAACAGAGCCCTGTTTAAACCTTGCCATTTACATTGCAGAGAAGAGAGAAGAGTAGCAAAAAAGGATGGCGAATGTCAAGTGAATGTAACATAAAGTACTCTGGTAGGGGAAATGAGCAAGGAACCTGCATTATGTTACTTAAGAAGTAATATCTGGGTCCATTCCACTGATTTATAATTGTGGCTCCTACTCTGGAGTCTCTGTTACAGTAATTGGCTTTTTAGTGAACAAGAAGACTTTAATAGGCTTGTCCTGACGGGCTGAGTAGGGTATTTTGTACCAGGAATGCAGTGCACTTTGGATGATAGATCCGAAGATAGGTCTCTTAGTCACAATGGGCTTGGAAAATAAACCCTTATCTCACAGATGCCATCAAAGATAGATTGTTGTCATGATCACACGTGCCTGGTTTACATCTGCTATCGTAAGGGCAAAGGAACGACCTATCTGGGACGCTATACACTGTAAGTATGTCGGTATTTGTTCAGACACTAATTTATGGGTGTGCAAATGTAGCTAATATAGGGAATGCATTTTGTTAACAACCTGTCTTTCAATGGTCAGATAAAGCATAATCTCTATCTGAAACAAAGGTCATTCTAGTCACCATTTTGGATTGTGTTCTCTACTGCTGTATTGTTTTCATTATCTGCCTCAGATGAGTTGTTCAGACCTTCTCTATGCCAATGCTGCAGTCATCCCAGTGAATGTAAGTTTTCAATTTTTTCCTCCTTGATAATTTCCAAGCAGTGTGTGGGGTTTCTCAATATGAACATTTCCTTGAGAATGTTGGTAAGAATAAACCCAGCCATGACCATGTGTACACACAGTGCCAAGTGGTGGAATAAGGTAACTGCTTCTGAAACAAGGAACATTTCTTTTTAAACGTGTGGATACATTTCTTCATTGCTTTCCATTGCTCCTTCCATTTTATGTGTCTTAACGGGCTACATTTCATGTAATCTCACCGAGCATGTCAGTTAATTTGTAATGATAAGAACCATGTAAAGTGGTCCATTTATAAATTATAGCCACATGTAAATCCACTCTTGAATTACTGTAACAGACAGAGAAAATGGGAAATTGAATGGGAAGCTCCAATGTAAGATTCACCATATGCTGCATTTCAGAGCACATTTTTAGAAACAGATGGGACCTATTTGCAGAAAGTACAGAGTGGCTCTGATATCGTACTGGCCTTTTCTTTCTTTTAAACTTAATTTAGAGAGCTAAAGTAAGACAATCAATGCATTTCCTGTACGCATCCAATTGCCTCCCTCTTCGGGTTAGTGCGAAAGACACTTTTCTATTGGAATTTCAGTCTAGCGTCTCAGCGAGCATGAGTTAGCTCATAAATGAACTGTTTCATACACGTTTCAAACACTATCACTCAACAGGTTGGTGTCAAAAGGAGTGTATTTGTTTATTATCCATTTGTGATTAAAACGTTCAGAGGAATTGATGGCACCCAGACCAACATTAAAACACCATCCCAATAACAGTATGTGAACAGAACAGCTTTCCACTCCATCTGCAAGGCAAACGTGACTCATAAAAGATGGTGCGGAATCTAGTGGCAAGGCAGCACATTCGTATTCATTGTCTGAAACACAATGATGTCAATCACAGCATTTGTATCTGGTGGTAATCTGCTGACATGGGAGGCTAATTAGTGATTCTTGACTATTAATTTCAAAAACTGCATATATTGCAGTGCAAAATGTAAATACATTTTCCTAACTGTCCTTGCTTTGGCCAGATGTTTATTTCTACACTACATCACCTATCTGTCTATTTCAATTTCAGAAAATATTTCTTAAATTTTTGTGTTACATTGTTGCTTGTTGTATTCTGTCCATTCACCACAAGGTATGTTTTCCACAGGCTTTAAGCAATCATTTTGACCAGGAGCATTTTAAAATGCAAATAACCAAGTTCATTCATCAAGTGCTCCAATCGGTTTGCATACAATTCTTTGATAAACAACACTTTTTCAATGCATACTCCCTTGTTACATTTTTCATTCTTAGGTACACATTTAGGATTGCTTCCTCATGTAGCCTGTGTACAAATGCCATTATTTCGATGGTGCAGGGTTTAAAAAATGAAGTGTTCCACCTTCTACTTTGCCACCATATTTAGGAGCATCTTTTATGCACCACATTTCATTGATATCACATTCAAATTAAATGAGTGGAAGACCATTTCGCTCTCATACTAATCTTGGGGTGGTCCTTAAATGTCCATCTGGGTGCAATCCTCAGATTGTTTTTAGGAACGAATAAATGTAAAATGGACCAATAAACTCCTCTTGACTACAACTGGTTCAGTGATAGTGTATGAATACTGCATGATGCTGCATGTTTATCAGCTTGCTCATCCTGGGTGAGGATGATGAGGATGAAATACCCATTGCACAAACCTGTGGGCTGAAGGCACTTGGATGTGGACCAGAACGGTGTTGATTTTCTTTGTTTGCCTGAAATAAGAAGCCAACACAATGTCCCATCAAAGGTCCCATCTGTCCCTATAAAACACATTTTCCATATTATTAACTGAGAATAGGTTCCGGCATTACCTTATTAGCACTGTGTGTACACATGTTCATGGCTGTGTAGAAATCTGGAAATATTTTCAAGCACCCCGATACATCCCACACTGTAGAACTGATTGAATGCTTGGTTCACGCAGATTTGTTCATATGCGCGCGTGACAAATGACACCCCTGGCCACATAGCTTTTTGGCATGAAGGTGGATTGTAACTACAGTTTTAACCTGTAGAAAGTAAAAATTAATCACTATGTTAGAAAAGAAAATCTCTAGTATTTCAAACGTGTCAATAGCGGAAGTTCTTGAAGACTTTGTTTTGATAATCTTAGTGTTTTTCCCTCTGCCTGTCTTTTCAGCTGTCCCTGGCAGCTGAAGTGGGTACAGTAATCCTCGGAGGACTCATTTCAGTGTCTCCATCTTCTTGCGTCATGCTGAAGTGCTGTACCAACACATTATGTACAGCTTTACCCCCATTCCCTTCCCCTTGTCGCACCAATTGCTCTGTGCGGTTGTCTTTAGGAAGCCTGCGCCTCTCAGAAAGGCTCATTGTGGAACTCATGCAGCTCAAGACAATCAGCCTAAGCAGTATCAGATCAAGTTCATTCCATTTCCATAGGCATATCTACTTGGCTTCTTCCACAAAACCTCTGGCAGTTCATATCTCTTCTTGTTGAACTTTCCAATGTCACCAAAGGGGCTTCAACAGCGGATAAAACCCACCACCAAGTAGGTACAGTCGTCTCACACCCAAAATGTACTAACCCACTGGGCATAACCCTTTTCCTCTAGTCAGATTACCAGACATTGATCCACCTGAATAATGCATCTCTTTGTCTATGGTGAATCGTGACATCAAGAAATTAAACTGTCAATTAGTCATTGGATTAACACATTGGTATCCTAGACAAATGTAGAAAAAACATCACTATTAGTTGGCACACTGTGTCAGTAACCCCTCCCACCTCCAAAAATGCTGCTATTGATCACTTGCCCATTTTGTTTCTTTTGCCAAGCACATACCATGGCTTGTCACACTACTGTTGACAGTTACACATCAGTTAAGGACTATTTGCACTAATCAAAAATGCTTGAAAAAAGGAATTCTAAAAATGCATAGCGTTATAGGAGAGCTAGCTCCAAAATCACCACATTGATTAATAGCAAGACCTCTGACAGAAAATGAAAAGTTTTTTTTAAACCACATTATCTATCATATCATTGACACTTTGATGTCACATAAAAGCATCAAATATGTTAAGTACTACTGAAACAAGGAAAACAGATATAATCAAACAGATAAGTTCCTAGTATGACGTATAGTGGAAAGGCAACACCATATTGTAGTTTAAATGTACTTAAATATCCCTGGCCACACTGTAATTAAGGTAAATCATCAATGGAAACAGCATTTTTTGTGTACATATTGGATACCTGGCCAGCCCTAAAGTCAACACCTTTTTAGGTTTTCATTCCTTTCATCACTGGAATAAATTGCAATTATGTGAACGTGTTACTGATACTGACCAGGCACTTTACCCAACTATATTCATGTTCCCTCACACAGACAGCAACATTTACATATTTTACAAATAAAAAATAAAAGGATATTTTGTGTTAAATAGCGTTACTTGATGTGTTTTTTAAATCCTCTTCATTATGACAGAAGACAACTGATGAATTTGTTCCAATATCATGGGCCGAAATATCCTTGAAATCATGGCCTCGGGTGGTCACATGGCTTTATTCACTTCCTCTGGTTTGATTGTTCCAGGTTATTGATATTCCTCAGTTGATAAAGCAAACTGACATTTACATTTAATCATGAAATGTAGGTATTTTTACCAGCTGATCCTCTACATATGTAAATATCTTGGTGATAACAAGTTAGCCACATGAGGTTATGCATTGCTGTAATATTAACCTGGGAAAGTCAAGACTGTTCAAACCCCAGGGTCTGGCTCCATCCTAGTTCTTTTTATTTGCACAGCAATCTGCTCTGCAGATTATCTTCTGAATATCAATAACATTTTAACAATCCATTTACCCTGACCTTAACCTTTATCTTATCCTTAACCATAACCCTTATCCTAAACAATATTGTAAAACTAATCCTAATCTTAACCATAGGTTACTTATCAAGATAGTAATACTATCAACAAACATTCAACAGACTATGTATACACATGGAAATTGGCACTCTCAAAATAAAGAGTCACCATTTTATTTTGAATGATTTTTATGTAACACAAGCAAAAACACATAATATTACACAGAAATCACATGTGTGCATATTAATAAAAAAGAAGACAGATATTGATAATAGGCATTCAAAAGGAAATTCATACACAACGAAAGATAGAAGAATCTCCCAACCAATTGAAGCCAAGAATAAAATGGAACAGGACATTTATGTGTTTATGTAGGATTTAATTATGGTGGCAGTCTGTAAATGAAGAAGCAGTTCATTTTAAGGTGCTCTATGGTTAGCAACCCATTTAAAAATGTGCACCTATTTGACATTAGCATCTCACTGAAATAAGCACCTCTTTGAAATGAGCACCCCATTGAAATTAACACCCCAATGAAATTGCAAAGCTCATTCGAAAACTGAATCTGTTATTTTACATTAATAAGCTCACTTTGACTCAGACAGTTTGACTCACCAATCACAGTTCCCAGATAAATAGGTTCAGGTGAGAAGGGGATGCACTCCTCTGTCTGTTTCAATAGGATGCACTCCTCTGTCTGTTTCAATAGGATGCACTCCTCTGTCTGTTTCAAT
>JACXGJ010011543.1:0-19671 GCA_016801105.1 Esox niger | reverse complement strand
TGGAGAAAGACGGTGAGAGGTAGAGAAATATGGAGAGAAGTACAGATGGAGAAAGATGGTGAGAGGTAGAGAAATATGGAGAGAAGTACAGATGGAGAAAGATGGAGAAAGACGGTGAGAGGTAGAGAAATATGGAGAGAAGTACAGATGGAGAAAGATGGTGAGAGGTAGAGAAATATGGAGAGAAGTACAGATGGAGAAAGATGGAGAGAGGTAGAGAAATATGGAGAGAAGTACAGATGGAGAAAGATGGAGAGAGGTAGAGAAATATGGAGAGAAGGAGGATGAGGTCGAGAGGGGCAGGAGAGAGGTAGAGAAAACTGGCTTGTGCAGGACTTATTTTTCTTTATTTTTTATTACGCTAATCCACATCAGCAGAATTTGTCTGTTGTGTAAACAGTTAAGCCACGTTGATATACTGCCACCTGGTGTGTGTTGTATCATGTGAACAGGACAGAGTTCCAGTCCAACCTAGTTAATGTAACCTCTGTTGTGTTCAGATTGGGGAGAAAGCAGAGTTCTTGAACCAGAGATCGCAGAAAAGGTGAGCATTTCACGACCTTTACCTCTTCTATTCTGTCCTGCAACGTGCTCATGGTTTGTGTTTTGTCATTCCTACAGTTTGACACCCAGGAGCTCTCACACTCCAGTCGTCTCCAGGATTGGCAACAGGCTGGAGCAGTACACGGCCGCAGTTCAGGTGAGGCGTTTGGAGAAAAAGAGGCATTCAAACTGCTGCAGTCGTTCTGTACATATAGAATTCCATCACGCTGTCTTTACGCCTATATGTCTGTCTAAATACGACATCTGCAGAATGAGTTAATGACCACAATACAGCGTGACCACAATACAGCGTGACCACAATACAGCGTGACCACAATACAGCGTGACCACAATACAGCGTGACCACAATACAGCGTGACCACAATACATTTTGGATGTATAATGAACATATTATAACCCATTCTTACCTTTTCGACACCCATACTCTATTTGTTAATAATCATGGAATCCTAAGTAAGAATTGGGTCTCAGTGTATGGAATTTGTCAATTTTTTCTCCACAGACCAACCGGAACGTTAAGTCCCCCAAATCTCCAACATCAGACCTGCCAGAGACACCAAGTATCCGCAACATCAAGAGCATGTGGGAGAAGGGAAATGTTGGGGGTGCCACAGACACCCCAAAACCTGCAAATAAGGTAAGAGACGGGGGTACAGAGAGACTCATACAGACATAGTGAGGAGGAAGGGGGAACAAGAGGAAGGAAGATAGAAATAGCCACATAGAGAAAGAAGCCCCTGACTGCTGTGTGAACTAATGGTATCTGTTTTCTATTCCCAGGATGCTGTTGATATTAAAGTAGGCGTGGCTAGTCTGACAAAAGGCTGGGGAAAGAGCCCAGCAGATACAGGCAAGGCCGCCGCAGCCCCAGCTGAGAAAGCTGAGGTAAGGAGACACAAACACACACACAACCTTGTATTTTTATCCTTGTGGGGACCAGAAAACATAATCAGTGTTCTCTGATCTTAACCCAACCCTATCCCCAGAAGTAGCCGAAACTCTAACACTAACCCCAGCTACAAGTGTGACCGTAAACATTACCACTTAATCGGAAATTGACTTTGTCCCAGTGGAGACTGGCACATGTCCTATTAAGGACAGACTTTTTTGTTTGACTCTCCATGTAAGGACGTCTGTTTCTAATTCCATCTGGGAATCAAAAACACTGGCACACACACACAAACAGACTGACAAACACACGGACACCCATGACACTGTTTAATTTGCTATCTGTGGTCTGGTGCTACCAAGTGGTCTTCCTCCCAGGATGCATGTGAACCCATGACCGCAGGTCTACTGAGCCATCCAGAAGTCCTTTTCTCACCAGTGTAAACCAGTTTAAATAAGATTTGTATACACATCGTGTCAGCTAGGCAAGCATCTTGCGAATTGTCTGAGAACATGAGAAACTTGTCCCTCGCTGGTCCAGGGAGCAGGCGCGTTGCTTGCCAGGTGGCAGAATGCCAACACATCTCCGACGCTCAGCCCACTTCACTACAGCTCCTGTCCATTTCACCTTGCTTGGGACAAATTGGAAGGTTATCTCAGAAAGGATAACAGTTCATTTGAGAATAATGATCGTACAGCAGAGTGTTTGTCCTAATGACTGGGGGGTTTCCAGGGCTGTGTTAACTACACCTCAACTACACCTTAAGCTGACCTAGATCGGTAGAACTTTGTGACATTTTAACTAAGATTTGGACGAATCAGAGAGCATCTCTGGAGTGTCATTCAAACTATGATGCAAGGTTGATGATTATTTCATAACTGCCAACTGTTGCCTTGTCAAATATGATTAAAACTAGAAAGTGAAATCAGATCCTCGTATGTATGTCTAAATCAATAGTGTTATAATAGGCAGTGTCCAGTTCTTTATAGAGAGCACGTAGCTAATGTTACCCTTTTCCTATCGAGAGAGGCAGGACAACATGTACTGTAGATGTATGTTGCCACATACATAAATACATACTGTTGATTGGCGAGGTCAATTGTTCTAACCTGAAATTTATGTGCAGATATTTTTAGTCTCAATCCTAATCTCCATAGATACTTGTAGAGGACATGTACTTAGAGGAACATTCCAAGGTTTCCCCCACATGGAGAGGAGTTGAACAACATTGTTGTGATGTGGGTAATAGGACATATTCAGGTTACATTTGTGTTTAGCTTATGAATTATTTGGCAGATGTCTATCAAATTACTATTTTTTAACAAAGTTTGCCTCTTCTCTTCTTTACTGTACCAGATCTGAAGCTTTCTTCCTATTGGTCCTCCTCTGCATCTGTCCTTATTTCTGGACATCTCTGTCCTTTCCTCTGCTTGCTTTTATCTGTGGACCAGGTACTGTGAAAACAGAATCTCATCAGTGTTTGTTTAGCAAGTTCATTTTTGAATGTGACAATGATGTAAACGTCAACTTTCTGTCAGAGTATTAGAAATGGATCACTGAATTCACCGACCGGCGTGTTCATAGCATCCAGCGTATCTCCGTTAGAACCCCGACGCCTCACTCTGCTCTGTGTTCCACAGGAACTGATGCCCGTTGACGTCGGCAAAAAGCGCAGCCAATGGGAAACAAAGAACTCCTCTTCTGCCAAGGTGAGACCGGATATTAAAACACGTCCCCAAATGGCCCCTGGCACCTGCCACCAGACATTTGTTTGATTGGTACACGCCTGTCCCCTCAAAGCAGTCACAATTGAGTTTAGGGGGACTTGGGGTGGGGCCATAGTGCTCCAGAATCTACAGTTTGCTTAAGATATGAAATGCTTCTTCATACTATAACCCAGAATAACATTTTTCCCCATTAGAAATAGTCGTCTTTATTGACTGCTTACCTAAATATCCACGAGCGGAAGAGGTAATGGTGTTTATTATGAGTGGTATGCACGGTACGCTACTTGGCAGTCTTTAGCCTGGCACCAGATCTGTCTGCCCATCACGCATGGCCAGAGGATCATTGGGCCCAGGCTACTGGTTTTTCTCAAGCTGCTCTTTGTGGTCAGTCAGACATTGTACGGTGTCGTGGCTGGCATCAGGTCGGTGGTTGGCTTGACTAGATGCATGGCATTCTGGGAACGGAAGTATTCACTCTTCTGATGAGGGATGGATGTATGGATTACATCGCTCATCAATTTGGTGTCACAGTTATCTGGTTCTAGGCATAAGCGACATAAGTGGTTACGTAGGACCCCTTACTGCGAGAGGGCCGCTAGGGGAGGGGGCCCCCCAATCACATTTTGCTCAGGGCCCCCAAAAGGCTAGAGCCGGCCCTGCATCCATCTGTACCAGTCAGGACATACTTCCTTCCCCCTTGCATCATGAGTGCACGCCTTCAAATATTTTGTGTTTGTGTCAGATTAGCAAAGTGGTGTCAAACTAATTTTGCCTGAGGGGTGCATGTGCATTAAAATACATTCATTTTAATTTCTACAAAGTTTTCATTTGTTTTTAGACATTATCACCCAAAGCACCCAGATTGAATCCTCTGGCTGTAGGTTTGACACCCTGGTTTAGCTAATTACAATGCATGACCCTGAAATGAATCAGGCTCCGCAAGGAGATATGAAGAGGTAATGTTGGCTATAACGACAAATTTCCTTTGGTGAGGCTAAGGGAATGATAGACACTAAAATGGTACTGTAACATCACCGGTAATTATACTTTTTAAGTCTTCATTTTCACCAACTGTCTGTTCATTCTTGCATCTGTCATTAACAGGTGACAGTCGGAAGCAAGAGCATATCTGTCACAAATGGTGAGTTTTCTCAACTTGACACAAATGTGTTTTTGCACATAGCCGAGATCGTGAAACCAGGTCTTGTTGAAGTCTGTTGCGATTGGCATTATCCCATGAGGTGAAGTTAAGGAAAACCTTGTCTCCCTGCAATGACAAATACTCAGGCGCACACTGGCCATATTGACTTACAACACCTCATAAAGGCCAACCGTCATACCCCCTTCCACACCCAGAGGTATCTGTGGACTGTGAATTGTAGGGCTGAGACGTTGGGCCTTGCTCCTTAAAATGTCCCTGACTCCCGAGGCATTGTCTCCTGTCTATATTTAAAGGCCCGTGTCTCTGTGACCTTGTGTACCAGGAACCTTCCATGGTCCTGGGACGCCTTTAGTGTCAATATCCTGCCCCAAATGGCGCACTCTTCCCCACAAGGTGCCCTACGTTTGACCAAGGCCAGTAGGTCCCATGTTAGGAGTAGGGCTTTTCATAGGGAACAGAGTGCCTTTAAGAAGGCAGGCCTTCAGGTCCTGCATTGTTGAACCCGTGTCACCTGGGCCGGCCAAATACCACGGCGACCGCAGGCTCAGCGGCGCGCATGCCGCAGCACAGCTGCCTGTATTATCACATTACTCCCGCGTTATGCCTGCAGTGCTGTGGGGGGATCAGCCGCCGCTCGGGAGTCAACGCAGCCTCAGCAAGTAGGCTTACACACTCAGCGTTAGCGATTAAAGGCTCATTCCCTCAGCGCGCTGTTGTGTCCGACTGGTAACCGAGCACATCTTCGCCTCTATACGATTAACACGGAACGTAAAGCCATTGCACCTCTGGGAATCGTGTTGATTTGGGCTCTAGGAACAATAAAATAAATGCCCGCCTTGTACTACGTCACAACCTCTCTGGAGCACCTGTGGAGGTGGGCCTTCTGTAAAGTGTGTCATTGACAGTGTGGCGTTATGTGAAAAGGAGACTGGAATGTCGCATTAAACGAGCCTGACTGCTCTTGTTTTTTTCTGTTTCCTTAAAAGGTTTTGCTACATTGTGTTACTCATTACCTTTACACAGAATGCATGATAATTTCCACCAATCTCTCTCAGCAGGTATGAGACGCTAACAATCAAAATAGAAATTCCTGAGGACGAAGATCAAACTGAAGAAAAGCCAAAATCTACAATGTGTATTCAAATAATAATCAAAGATCTTTCCATAAAAGCCACACATTAGGTTTCATGAAATAGAAGTGGAGTATCAACAAATGGGTTATTCCTTTTAGGTGGTATTCAGAGTTTAGGTTAGAACAAGTTAAACAAACAACTTTGTATCAATCATTCATTGACGTTAAAGATGCATTCTGCAATTTCTGGCCACTGGCTATGAAAGTGGTGCTGTTGAGTCAAAAGGGGTCCCTGACAATTTAATACTATATCATGTATGTGCTAGTTTGTGACCGATATCATCAAAACGAATCCCTTTCCTAGGGATTTCATGCCAAACTGAGGTATGATAGTGATCAAAGTTTTATATTATGCACATAAAAACAGCATATTACATATCCAGTCCAAAATGCTCTTAAACAATTGTTTTGTTAATTGCAAATGGGAGTTTACTGCACATTTCATTACCACCCAAAAAATCATATTTACAGCCCCTCTATCATATGCGGCATTTATATAATTTCCTTACAGTATTTGCACAATCCCTTGTACGTCTTCATAGAATCTATGCATTAAAATGTAATTTGATAAATCCCCTTTTTTGGAAATACTTTGTTAGTGTAATTCCCACACTGCACTGACTTTCTTTCAGAAACAAAACATATTCAGAGAATTAGAAACCTTAGAAATTATTTCAGAGGTTTTTCAAAGGTTGATGAATGTCAGCTGAAGAGATCCCGGAAAATTTGACATAGTTAATGCATCTGGCCAAAATATCCCATCTGAATTCTGTTGTATTTTTCTTTAATCTATTTTACAGGGAAAAAAATTGTTGTCAGCTGTAAAAGAAACTAAAGCATCATGTTGATAGAAGATTTGACAAAAATTCTCTAACTTTATAAGTGGAATGCTAATCTTCCATGCGAAATTCCACCATTCCACAAAGGTCCTGTCAAATGTGCCCCAACATTCACCCTAAATAACATATCTCTTCTTCTAGCAGTGGTGGCCAAAATACTAGGCAACTAGGTCTGGCCATCATTTTTATACATTAACCTGGGTATAATGGCATGTTAATTCCACTCATGTGGAAGCACCTGTTTCCTTTATACTTTGTGTCCTTCATCTACCGAAGTGTTTTCTTTATTTTTGCGGATACCTGTACTGTATATGTCAGGGTACATAGATGTTTGTCACATTTATCGCGTAGCCTTTGGGGTCTCTGCTCACAGTGTTAATGGAATGTGATGGTGTCGTTGCAGCGCATATTCATTTTATTCCATAATACGGGGTATAGGGTATTGCAGTTAGGAAATGGCGTCATACACTAGCACAGCTTTTTTGAGATGTTCACGTTTTGTACCAAATTTGTGAAAAGTATTATTGCCTTTGGGCAGATTTTCCTCCTTAATATACAATCATTTGACTGATGCTTTGGTGTTGTCCCGATTCTGTGCTAATGAGACTTTGCATACTTGACATTTCATGTTTATTCAGACTCACATTAGAAAGCTGTCCTTAAATAGACACTGTAGACTTAAATTACGAGTGGCTTTGTTCTCCATGTGACAGGCTTTGAACACAAACACACTTCCCAATAAGCTCTGATTGCTAAACTAATTTTGTTTAAATCATTGGAGAAATAATGTCATAGACTACAGCTTGTGTCCTCAATGGTGTAAAGACTTGAGTAAGGATAGTGAGTAACAAGGCTAATGTAATCCAGGGAAAAAAGTGTGACCAAAGAACAATTTTATATATGTTCAGATTTGTATGGACAGAGACCTGGTTTATACCAGATTTGTCAAAATTTGGTAAAGAATGAGCTTTATTTCCAAGCTCACTTTTTGGTGTGGCTTAGAATACATTGTATCATTCTTTGCATTTTCTAATTGTATTTGCATTTGAAACACAGATGAAAAGTAACATTACATGTGATTTTCAGTCAGTTGCAGGTTTTAAAATGCATGCCACTAAAATTCTAAATATACTATTGATTAATACCACAATACTGTACTAGGCCTATAATTTCAATGTTGCATTTTGAGGTAAAATGTATCTCTGTGAATGAAAAAAAGTGTATTTTAACAGCTATTGCTATATTGTAATGGACTGTTCACAGGTAGAGTTTGAAGCGTATACATAGCCTCTGCTACAGCAATAATAAAAGAAAATACAATAAAAAAACAAGTGTTGCAAATGTTTTGTATTCTTCTTTACTAGCAAGTGAACATATTTAAAGAACTGGAACACAAGGCAACAGTAAACATGTTGTCCATTAACACAGATGGGACACCTGATTGACCTAGCATTGCTATACCTCCCTCACTGGGTCTGTCAGTGAATGTTTTAAATACTGGATCTTATCAGCAAGATGCATCATTCATATACTATCTTTTTGTCCATATTGGGCAACTTTATGGATAGACAGATCCACAGTAACCTACTACATATATTGAGCAATGGATACTGCACATACAAAAAAATCTAATATTTTTTAAACAATTTGTTGCAAATTAAAGCAAAAAGGAAGACAGCCTAACAAAGAAAGCACTGGAAAAGTAATACAAATCAGTAATAATAATAATAAGGAACATATCATCATCAATAAGCTGTTAATTGTACATTGAAGAGAATGTGAATGTTTTGTAATAGTTTAAATAAAACTGTGTGTGTGGTTTGCCTTAGGTGTGTTGGGATGCCATTGTCCAATGTTCTAACAATAGCTTAACAACGATAGGACCATGCAGTCACATGGGTAGGAAGGGCCAGACCACGAAGCTGTGATGACCAAACTTAAACCTGTTTAGTCTCTGAAACCCCAAGGAATTGCAGCCTCTGTCTCCCCCTCTGTCTAAGTCTCAGGTAAGGGCTACTCCTTCACACAGACATTCCTCTACACATAATTGCCTTGTTATTTATCGCAGACACACCTCTACAACTTAAGTCTGCTTTTAATGGTGTGAAAGTGAGTGTTTTTTTACTACAGAATACAGGGCCTGCTGAATTCCCTTTTGATCATATCCTACTGTACACTCCTCTCAGATAAAACTCATTATAGACATTTTAATGGGTTAATGAAAGAACATATAAGGTTTCTCACAAACTTTCCATTTGAAGTATCCTAAAAAATATTCTCCAGGTCTAGGGAACATTCCTTTAAGAGTGTGTTTGGGTCTCTCAAACAAAAAGACAATGGTCCCTTAAAGTTAGAAAATTATAAACTGGATAGCAAAATCACCACTATGTTGAAAACCCTTGTCTTTCAACAGTGTAATGTCATGAAGGTTCTAACACACTTTGGTTTGAAATTTTCAGTGGCTGCATAAAGACTTAAATGGTTGAAAAAAGGTGTACATCTGCTAATGTGTTAGTTATTTTTTATTGTTTTGTTATAATGTGCTATTAATGTGTTTTATACGATTTTAATGTTTTGTATGTGCGATTCATTTGTTGTTTACTCTAAGTGATATCTTATGTGCTATTCATGTATTATATGTGTGTGACATTAAATTGTTATTTATAGTATATGCTATTATCGTGTAATTAAGGCCATTTTTTATATCTTAAATTTGGACTATTAATGATATCTACCTGTTTTCCATGTTTTATGCATATTCATGTTTTTGTATGTGCATCACGTGTTATGTACAGTTTTCACTATTCATTTGTTATAAAGCTCTCATGAAGGTACTGAAAATATCCATTACCTACATTTCTGGAAGCCACTGACAGGGCTCTGGCACGCCATTCGGCATCTCCTTTTGAAAGGCTGACATCAAGAGATTTGGTTTCAGGGGTGATAAAGAGTCTTGGACTGCCCACCTGTCCTGAAATTCATGACTCACAGTTCTATAAGGGTCTAAAGCAAACAGTAGCCTTGACCACAATCCCACTTTAGACTCGGCAACAACAGTTATTTCCTTTTCTACCAGTCTGAAGAGATCATGACCTTAAGTCTGCTGTGTGACATTCCCTATTAGTTCAGTGCTTTTTACCGAGGCTCATTGGGTTGTGGTAAAATGTCATGTAAAACACAGGGAACGGGGTACCATTTGTCACAAAGACCTAGTATCTAATGTAGCATGGATGAAGTCAATGGTGGCTGGACCAAGCCACAAGTAATTTAGCCTTTGCTAAATGAACAGTTTAGGTGTATAGATAGTGTTCTTTCAAACAACACTGAGTACTGAGGTAACGATAGTAACCAAGTCTATGATAGTCTAGATGCTGTGAGATTGATGGGCATCCTGTGGGAAAAACACTGAGTACTGAGATAACGATAGTAACCAAGTCTATGATAGTCTAGATACTGTGAGATTGATGTGTCTCCCTCTGAGAAAAACACTGAGTACTGAGATAACGATAGTAACCAAGTCTATGATAGTCTAAATGCTGTGAGATTGATGGGCGTCCTGTGAGAAAAACACTGAGCACTGAAGTAACGATAGTAGCTCTACGATAATTAATCACTGCATTGTGTTTTGCATTTAAAGGTTAAAATCACACAACATGTCAGACACAGAAGATGTCGAGGAAGTGCAGTGAGTATCATTAATACTATGTTAGCCATTTGTTCTTTTACAAAACCCACTATTCTAATTTAACTAATTCAGTGCTTTTTTGTTTTTTGTTCTCATGCCACTTCTGTGAAGGGAGGAAGAGGGTAAGATTGCTTTGTCTGAAAGTCAGTCAATAAACACAGATGTTACTAAAGACACTATCATGCAATTAAGTGAATTTATGAGACATTTTAAGAAAGAAATCTTTTGAAATATTCCCTGCTTGCATACACTATGCAACTTTTTATAATGTGTATTTTATTACTTATTACAGTCCTGTAACCTCATCCAGTACAATGTTAAAAGACTATCATTCTGTAACCTTTTGTGTGATCATCATCAAGCTAAGCAAGTCTGTCTCTATTATTCTTTCTGCAGATGGATCCAAACCTAAACCAAAGTACGTGTTTTAATTTACACCATGTTCATTAGAGTTCATGCAATAAATTGTGACTCAAGTAAGTAACATAGGCCATAGGTCATATGCTGTTGGACGTTGCTTCTAAGTGGTTGTCGGTTAAACTCTCTTTTCCATTGACAGATTATGTTGGTTATATTTATACAGCAGCTCACAAAAAGATTCAACCCCCTTTTCCACACAACATGATATAAAAAAAACAATAAGGAGCTTTTCCAACTGTTTTTTTAAACATAAAAATCTGTCGAAAGTGAAAAATAAAATCTACAAATTGTTATTAATCAATGACAAATACAAAACAGAAAATAACTGATTGTTTAAGTATTCACTCTCCGGTAAATATTTGGTTGAAACACCTTCTGCAGCAATTACAGCCATGAGCCTGTTTAGATTTTTAGGTTATTATCAACTTTCCAAATCTGGACAGAGCAACACTTACCCATTCATCGTTGCAAAGGGAGCTGAGATTTTATATGTTTTTGCCACTCTCCCATAAAGGCCCCTAGTATGAATTGCCTGGGCTATTGTTGCAGTGTGCAGTCTGCACATTGATTCCCAGCTCAACCATTGGACAAGTCCTTTAGAGTTGCCATAATGCTCTTGCTCTGGTCAGGAACTGTGCTAACCAACTCTGGGACCTCCCAGAGACAGGTGAATTTAGTGTGAAATCATGAAACACTATCTGCACAGAGATAGACATTATTAAAATAACTTGTCTCTTCTAGACCATTGGTTGCAATACAACTCATTCAGCTGTGTCATAGCAGGGTGTGAAAACTTGAGCAATCAAGTTTTTTTAATTATATTTATACTTTATTTAGTACATTTAGCAGACTTTTTCACTTTGACATCATGGAATATTTTTGTGTTGATCAATTGCAAAAAAACAGATTAAATCCACATTGATTCCATGTTGTAATAATATGTGGATTAGTCCAAGGGGTGAACATTTGGTAGCCTCTGTATTTCAACTGATTATGGTCGATCACAGGAAGTTTGCTAATTGAGATTTTACAGTATGTCTATTAGACACATGGTCTCCACTCCAACAGGTTTATGCCAAACATCTCAGCACCAAAGATGCCGGATGGTGAGAAGGTGGATTTTGATGTGAGTTGAACCATCCAAACAAACAAACCTGTTAGTGTACATGTCAACAGAGTCCCAGCTATTTAAAAACAAAAACAAATGTAGATCAGGGTGTATAAAACATGCCTTTCCAAAATAACTCATTAATACTATATTAAGCTGAAACGTCTTCCCGGTGGTCAGGACATACACAGGAAGCGTCAGGAGAAGGACCTGTCTGAGCTCCAGTCTCTAATCGAGACTCACTTCATCCAAAGGAAGAAGGAGGAAGAGGAGCTCATCGCCCTTGTCAACAGGATTGTGAGTCAGACGTGTTTCCATGTTACTGTGCATCCAAGAGAAATGTTATAATAATATTTTCTACCTATGGTGCTTTCGCACAAAAAAAACACACAAAAAAACAATCCCTCTACTATCTGTTTGTGTGTTCTTGTGCACACGCAGGAGAAACGCCGGGCGGAGAGGGCAGAACAGCACAGAGTCCATGCTGAGAGGGAGAAGGAGAGGCAGGCCAGGATTGCAGTGAGTCTTTCTGACAAACCACTTTGTGTGATCTTCGTGGGAACTGAACCCACAACCCTAATGTAATACCACACTGAGTGTGACTAAAGCAACTTATTTGTTGAAATATCTTTGTTCTCCTGTTCTCCTTGCAGTTTAATATTAGTCTACAGAAGGACAGGAAAGGGATATATATTTGACTCTTCCATTGAAATATCTTTGTTCTCCTGGCTGTAGGAGGAGAAGGAGAGAAAAGAGGCAGAAGAGCAACGTAGGAAGCAAGATGATGATGCCAAGAAAAAGAAGGTTCTCACCAACATGACCCACCAATATGGAGGCATCCAGCAGAAGGCAAGTCTCATATTGCACCTCCGGAACATCCTATCTCAAAACCAAAGATGAAAAAATATTTAAATGACAGAAAGTTCAGACGTCTGATTCATGAATGTGAACCCACAGAATGAAAATCGCAAAGGAGCCAAGAAACAGACCGAGAGGGAAAAGAAGAAGAAGATTCTGGCTGACCGGAAAAAGCCCCTAAACATTGACAGTCTGAATGAGGAGAAACTAAAGTAGGATGTTGTTAATAATGTATCATTTGCCTGCAGCCAGAATATGTTTTTAGAAGTATTTGACATTTAACGTTTTACATTTCTATCAGTTATACTTTGAATGATGTAGAATCTTCAGTAAGACAACTATAATTTTAAGTATGAACAAGTAGACAATGGTTCTGATTGGTTGTTGCCGTTCAGGGAGAAAGCCAATGAGATGTGGAAGTGGCTGATGAATCTGGAGGAAGAGAAGTTTGACCTCGCTGAGAAACTAAAGAAGCAGAAGTATGATGTAAGTTACCTTGACCTATCACATGCACAGGACCAAGACATTATCCTTGCTGTAATGACTTTTCCCTGTCAACAGCAGCAGTAATGTCATAAGTTCAGAGGTGGATGGTGTCTGGGTCGTTGAACCTGGAGTGTAGTCTGCCTTGTCCATCCCTGTAAAGTTCACTCACATTAAATTTGGAGTCTTGTGATTTTTCTGTTTGGCGGCATGTAGATCTTGGGCAGCTGGTAATTCAGAGGTGAACAGCAGGTAAATTCTGGCACCTCCAGTTTAACATACAGAACAAATTGCTATGACCTATCATGGAACAGCAATGTCTGAACACGGTAAAACCGGTCTTCTGCTTTCCGTTAGGAATGTAAGAGCAGTGGGTACATAAATGCCGGACTACATTAGTTATGAATAGGCAAACAGGAGTTGCCATTTCAATGTGTATTGTGCCATCATGTCCAAGGGCTCCTCTTCACGCCTCATTTCGACTCCTCCAGTAGCGAAATCCCCCAGACACTCACGTGTGTTTACTCTGCCCCTGTATATGTCCCCTTCCAGATCAACCAGCTCCTCACCCGGGTCAAAGACCACCAGAGGTAAGTCATTGAAGAACAGCGCTTCTGAACCTGGACCTGGTCCTATTTACAGGTTGTGTCCATAGCAACTTAAAAGCATGCCCTTCTTATTGAACTTAATGCATTAAGGGCCCGATTCTGTACCTTATTAACATAACATAACCCATAATTCCATGAACATAACCCATAATTCCATCAACAACTCAATTTCCCATAATTCTCATGCCGGTCATGAGTAACGTCAATAATTAACTAGGGGAAGAATAATATATTTTAACATGCTATCCTTTACCTACAATAACACAAAAAACCTTTATCTAAACCAAATGGCCATCCAAGACCACAAGGCAAGTGGCTTCACCGTGGCTGACTGCCAGGAGGCCCATCTCTCTAACACAGTCCTGACCCTTTCAGCGCAAAAGGTCGTGGCAAGAAGATGGGCCGGATGCGGTAAAAGAGCGTCCACCGGAGACAGGGTCAAGGCGGCGTGACCCTAGAGACCCCGGGGTTCGTGAGAAAGCAGTGTCTGTGTTCATTTGTGCTGTTAGTTCTGGCAAAGCATCAGACCGTTCCACTGTATAACAGAGTAAAAATGAGTCATGTCAATAAATGGGTTATTCAGCACCGGTAAGCCTCTGCATTTGTCAATAACGTAACTGCAATTTAGAAATGGTCACAAAACGTAGTCGTGTTGACATTTACTTATAGCCACATTTTTTTCACACAATGTAATCAGACCTTTGACAAAAACCTAATACTACAGTAGACAAGAGGGAAACAGCAAGCGAAACACACAAAATGTACAGGTGCTGGTCACATAATTAGAATATATTCAAAAAGTTGATTAATTTCAGTAATTCCATTCAAAAAGTGATACTTGTATAATGTATACAGTAATTCCACACAGACTCATATATTTCAAATTTCCTTTGAATTTTGATGATTATAACTAACAACTAATGAAAACCCCAAAAATCAGTACCTCAGAAAATTAGAATATTGTGAAAAGGTTCAATATTGAAGACACCTGGTGCCACACTCTAATCAGCTAATTAACTCAAAACACCTGCAAAGGCCTTTAAAGGGTCTCTCAGTCTATTTCTATAGGCTACACAATCATGGTGAAGACTGCTGACTTGACAGGTGTCCAAAAGACGACCATTGACACCTTGCACAAAGAGGGCAAGACACAAAAGGTCATTGCTAAAGAGGCCGGTTGTTCACAGAGCTCTGAGTCCAAGCACATTAATAGAGAGACCAAGGGAAGGAAAAGATGTGGTAGAAAAAAGTGTACAAGCAGTAGGGATAACCACACCCTGGAGAGGATTGTGAAACAAAACACATTCAAAAATGTGGGGGAGATTCACAGAGAGTGGACTGCAGATCAGTGCTTCAAGAACTGCCACAGACATGTGCAAGACATGGGTTTCAACTGTCGCATTCCTTGTGTCAAGCCACTCTTGAACAAGACACAAGAGTGGCTTGCCTGGGCTGGGCCTGGGCTAAAGACAAAAAGGACTGGATTGCTCCCGAGTGGTCCAAAGTTATGTTCTCTGATGAAAATAAATGTAGCATTTCCTTTGGAAATCAAGGTCCCAGAGTCTGGAGTAAGAGAGGAGGCACAGAATCCACGTTGCTTGAAATCCAGTGTAAAGTTTCCACAGTCAGTGATGGTTGGGGTGCCATGTCATCTGCTGGTGTTGGTTAACTATGTTTTCTGAGGTCCAAGGTCAACGCAGCCGTCTACCAGGAGGTTTTAGAGCACTTCAAGCTTCCTGCTGCTGACCAACTTTACGGAGATGCAGATTTCATTTTCCAACAGGACTTGGCACCTGCACACAGTGCCAAAGCTACCAGTACCTGGTTTAAGGACCATGGTATCCCTGTTCTTAATTGGCCAGGAAACTCACCTGACCTTAACCCTATAGAAAAGCTATGGGGTATTGTGAAGAGGAAGATGCGATACGCCAGACCCAACAATGCAGAAGATGCCACGCCGCAATGCTGCAGTAACTCAGGCAAAAGGGGCCCCAACTAAGTATTGAGTGCTGTACATGCTCATACTTTTCATGTTCATACTTTACAGTAGGCCAACATTTCCCAAAAAACTTTTTTTGTATTGGTTTTAAGAAATATTCTAATTTTCTGAGATACTGATTTGGGGGTTGTCATTTGTTGTCAGTTATAATCATCAAAATTACAAGGAATGAACACTTGAAATATATCAGTCTGGGTGGACTGACTGTATACATTATGCAAGTTTCACTTTTTGAATGGAATTAATGAAATAAATCAATGTTTTGATGATATTCTAATTATATGACCAGCACCTGTATATAGTTGCATTTCATTTATGTAGTGGAGTTATAAAGCACCTAATGCTACTGTGTGAAAGTATCTCACCCCTGGACTAAAGCTGCGGATACATTTTGACTCAATCCTCCATGCAGAACTTAATCATGATGACATCAGAGGGTTTTTGGGTATGAGCTGCTCATTTCATGTCTTGAACAGTTTAGTTCAAGACATAAATTAATTCAGAACTGCTCAGTTTTGGTTAAGGGCTGTTGTTCAGTGATAGCTCTCCTTGCTCAGTGTGCAAATGCAGTAAACTGTGGGAGACTACGGATCAGTTCCCATATCAACCCTTGCCTCTTCCATCTCCCTATATTACCCACATTCACTGAGTTACATTTTTACACCTGTCCATAAAACCACATGCCAGATATCATGAGGAGTTCATGTTATGCTTTCACTGAGCATTCATGTTCTTCACAGTGAGCAGGGGTTTCCACCTGTCTATGCTATGAATTCCATGTTTGCAGATCCTGCAGATCCCTGGATGTTGTTCTAGTGCTCTTTGAGAACTCCTTGAAGTCTTCACACCTTCTTCTTGTAGAGATATTGGAGGCTCTGTCATATAGAGGCTTCACACTGTATGGTTTCAAACTGACCAAACCAACACACAGCTCCACATTTCTTTATAAATAGCAATGACAACAAACATGTGATTGTGACCATGTGAATGCATCATGGATGTCTATGGCGATGTTATCCGCCGTAGTCCTGACAGAACACACCAGACTGGGGGACCACAGCAACAATGATGAAGACAGCATCCAAAGCCAGAGACATGAGAAACATATAAGGTTTGTCATTTAAACTTTAATTTATCTCTACATTTAGGGACAAACATTCATGTAGGCAATCCTCTGCCTACATCCACCGATCTTACACGGTCAGCATTATATACTGTATGAAATATTTTGGATACGGGCGCTCAAATTGTGTGGTGTGCTGTGATATGGTTTGGTGTGGTGTGATGTGATGTGATATGGTTTGGTGTGGTGTTGGCAAACTGATTAATACTGCTGCCCGTCACATAGGACAAGTCCATATAACAGACCATAAAAAAACACTCCTATACAAGTGCGCACTACAACAATATTTGTGCAGGAGGAGGAAATGTCCTCCCTCCAGTCTGCACCAGACATTGCTGTTAAAACCAGGACAGGGGAGTGTACACCGAATAAGGAGGATGGAGAACGGAGACGTAATGAACAAAATTGACACCAGTGCATTGTCCTGTCGGCTGTCTCCGCAGTCCAGCGAGGTTTGAGACCGAACAGGGCTAAGGGCAGAGGGATTAGGGCCTAGGGCAGTGGGATTAGGGCCTAGGGCAGTGGGATTAGGGCCTAGGGCAGTGGGATTAGGGCCTAGGGCAGTGGGATTAGGGCCTAGGGCAGAGGGTTTAGGGCCTAGGGCAGAGGGTTTAGGGCCTAGGGCATGATGTCCATGTGGGTGTGGAAGCACATGGAGGTAGAGACCCTCACCACAGGTGTGTTTCTCTGATCTCTGCAATCACCTGGCTGGCTTTCTGCAGTGCCTGTGAACACAGGGTAGGGAAAGGGTTAACACACAGACTATGCAAAGACACGCGCACGCAGTATAAATGAATTTATCGAACCAAGATTTCAAATGAGGCTTCCATCAACATTGGCTACACTTTAAGCAAGTAAAAATAGTTTAGCTGAGCTACCTCAGCACATCCCTGGGAACGTGCTAACACCTCACACTCACCACACTGAACCCTGACCATGTGTGGGGTATGAACGTGAGGGAGTCATCACACTGAACCCTGACCATGTGTGGGGTATGAACGTGAGGGAATCACCACACTGAACCCTGGCCATGTGTGGGGTTTGAACGTGAGGGAATCATCACACTGAACCCTGACCATGTGTGGGGTATGAACGTGAGGGAATCATCACACTGAACCCTGGCCATGTGTGGGGTTTGAACGTGAGGGAGTCATCACACTGAACCCTGGCCATGTGTGGGATATGAACGTGAGGGAATCACCACACTGAACCCTGGCCATGTGTGGGGTATGAACGTGAGGGAGTCATCACACTGAACCCTGGCCATGTGTGGGGTATGAACGTGAGGGAGTCATCACACTGAACCCTGGCCATGTGTGGGGAGCAGCATCTGGGCATGTTTTGCAATGGCATAGTCAAGCCCAGGCCGAAGCCCCATTGAGAATACATTGCCCTCAAAATCTCTCGACGGGACTGGACAAAAGTAACAAAGCCTAAACGTTTTCAGTCATGCAGACAGAAAGAGAGACATGCAGACAGACAGAACAGTACTTTGAGCATGTCTGCAGCCTCGTTGCGTCTCTGGGCCATGTCTTCAGACTCAGTGAGCAGGTCGTCCAGGAGGCCGGCCTTATACAGCTGTCCAACCAGTTCACTCTGGAGGCTGTCCTTCACATGGTTAACCAGGAAATGCATCACTGCCTTGGGCACGCTGGGGGAAGGAGCATCATAGTGAGAAACACAAGTCAAATCTCTGGATGACAGAGAGACTGGGAGGCAGTAGTTTAGACTGTTGTCCGGGACGTTGAAAAGGACAAGACAAGCATTAGAGATGGAACATGATGATCTGTTACGTCTGGGGTGGCAAACCGGTTCCACAGAGGGCCGAGTGTCTGCATGTTTTTGGTTTTTCCTATAAATTGGTTCCCCCTTCAGACCTAAACAACCAGGTGAGGATAGAAACTAACCAATGAGTGTCCTAATTAATCAATTAAGTACAAGGTGAGAGCGAAAACCTGCAGAAACTTGGCCTTCCATGAAACCGGTTTAACACCCCTGTGTTACGTCCTAACATAAGCACATGGGGAATGAACTTCATCGTCTAGGTACATGAACACAGTGAATTAGACGCAATAATGCTGCTGACCCAACAATGTAGAAGAGCAGACCAGTACAACACCCTAGTCAGCAGGTCACACAGAGCAGCTCTGTACCTGTCTTGGATGTTTTTCCTGACGATGAGGAAGTAGGATTTGATGAGCCTTTCAATGACCTCACAATCCCTTTGTTCTCTAGCTGACAGCTTCCTGGAAACAGGAACAGGCTGGGGGAACAAGTACAAGTAGACCAATCACAGACTACAACTCAGAGGTCACTTCCATTGGGATTTCACTCACTCCTGTTCTCCCCCTATGCAGTCCTTTATTCTTCCAAAGTGGCAGAACAGAAGGGTCTACACAGGCAGAGGATGTGTAGTAGGATGTGTGGACCATATTCATTGCTTACATAATAAAGGTTTACCAAGGGTAAAGCAACAATAAAATTAAGACCTTAATATCTGACAAGCAGGCATTAACCCCCACATCCATCAGGACGACTAGCAGGCGTTACATACCACATCCATCAGGACAACTAGCAGGCGTTACATACCACATCCATCAGGACGACTAGCAGGCGTTACATACCACATCCAGCAGGACGACTAGTAGGCATTACCTGCCCACATCCACCAAGACGACCAGTAGGTGTTACCTGCCCACGTCCAGCAGGACGACTAGCAGGCATTACATACCACATCCAGCAGGACGACTAGCAGGCATTACATACCACATCCAGCAGGAAGACTAGCAGGCATTACATACCACATCCAGCAGGACGACTAGCAGGCGTTACATACCACATCCAGCAGGACGACTAGCAGGCGCTACATACCACATCCAGCAGGATGACTAGCAGGCGTTACATACCACATCCATCAGGACGACTAGCAGGCGTTACATACCACATCCAGCAGGACGACTAGTAGGCATTACCTGCCCACATCCACCAAGACGACTAGTAGGCGTTACCTGCCCACGTCCAGCAGGACGACTAGCAGGCATTACATACCACATCCAGCAGGACGACTAGCAGGC
>JACXGJ010011542.1:0-19653 GCA_016801105.1 Esox niger | reverse complement strand
ACACACACACACACACACACACACACACACACACACACACACACACACACACACACACACACACACAGACAGACAGACAGACAGACAGACAGACAGACACACAGACATTAAAGTGGACTTCTAGGTGCTATTTTTGGTTCAAGGTCTTGTGAAAGAAGACTTCCAGAGATGAGGGGAAAAACTGATATATACTGTGATGTTCTAATATTTTCTTTTCTTTAGCTCTTCAAGGTGATCTTTGTCACTGTAATTTACTGTTCACTCCTCTTAAAAAACACTTGATAGAAATTAAGCATTACTTATGTACATATATTCTCAGCTATTTCTATGCTTCATGCAATAGAGAAAGTGGGGAAAGATAAAGGCTTTTTACTGAAAGAGCAGTAGGGCGGCTTCAAACCCACACTGCAGCAGTAAATGTTCCCCAGAGGCATCAGCCCGGGCCACTGTACCAAGCCAGGTCACAGGTTCTGTCTTCAGAGGGATGTAACAGAGGGCTGTTTATTCCACAAGAGCGATCAATTTCAAGATAGCTCCTACAAATGTTCTTACGGTAAACTGTCCCACAAGTACACTGTCATTTTCCAGATCTTCTGTCACGTGTCCCAAGAGAAACCACAAAAACTCTGTAGTAATTTCTCTCTCTCCCTCTTCCCGTCTTCCCCTCATGCTCTCCGTAAACGTCTCTCTCTCTCTCTCCACGCCTCCCTTCTCCCTCTTTCTCCATTAGGACCGGCGAGGAGGTGGTGACCGAGGGGAAGCACCTGCGCATGGGCTCCATGACCATGCCGACTCCACCGGAGCGTGTGGCCGTTCCTCCCTACCTGGCCAGCGGGCCGGGGTTCGCCGTGCGCTCCCAGTCCCTCCACTCGGTGGGCGGCGGGGAGGAGGAGGTGGGCAGCCCCACCTCCCGCAAGCAGCCCCCGCCCAAACCCAGGAGGGACCCGGCCACCAAGCTGAGTATCTCCTCCGAGACAGTGGACCACAGCACCACCCTGATCTGCCGAGGATGCCGAGCCGATCCAGACGACTGTGACGGTACGGGCGAGGAGGCCACACTTCCAGCTACGCAAATCTAGTTAAACACACACGCAGCTGAGACCCGACTGCAAAACAACAGGAAACCGTTACGTAACTACAAACTACACATACGCACGCTGAACACTAAGACAACTAAAGTACACCGTACTGATGTTTCCATGGCAAACGCTCTCCAAGGGCTGTGAACAGACGCAGCGCTAAGAAACGCTGAGCGTCTCGTGGTTTAATAATTTGGATACAAAGTCTTCTGCCAGGGTAATGAATAATGTTTATGTAGGCCAGAATGTATGTCAGCCCAGGCGGTCGATTGTTTATACTGGATGTCTTTTGACTGAATTTGCGTTTGTTGCGGGCCTTGGGGGCAGCCTGTCGTCGTGTGGCCTTTTGGGTTTTTGGGGCTTCCTGTCGTCACGGAGCCTTTGGGGTCATGGGGGCTGCCGGTCGTCATGGGACTGCTGAATGGCAGGATGTGACTCTGGCTTTCGCCTGCCCACGCAGACACATTGCGTGTGTTAGATCCCTTGGTGCTGTCGTGTCAAGGATCAGCAGGCCTTAAGTCAAGGTCAGTCAGGTTTCCAACCCCCCCCCCTTCCCCCTCTGGGTTTCACAGCAACACAATCAGACTCTACTAACTCATTCAAGCTCGAAGAGACTCCAACAGTTGCGTGCAAAGTGACCCGCAACCGGTTGTGATGTGCTGTCGAGAGAACTAACCATTTGGAAAATGCCTCCCCACATCCACTGGCTTTTAACGTTGTGTACATTGTACAGGGACTGCTCTTCTTTGGAGAGGTTGTTTTTGCCAGAGCGTTTTCCCAAGAGATTTTGTGTGACGAGGTCACATCGGCAGAGGTCTGACAATGTCCTGGTGGGACTCCTTCAGCGTGCATCAGCTGCGGCAGGTTTCCTCACAAGGTGGACCTGTAATGCGCTCAGCGAGGATGCTGTCAGTGGCTGCATGTCTTAGCAACAGCGATTCTCAGAAAATAAAACAGGTGAACAGAACAAACAATGGGAGCGGGCCTCAGATGGTTACTGTGGTAACCACGGTGAAAGAGCAGCGAAGCAGGAAGTGTGCATACACAAAGTGATTGAATGTAGGGACATCTCCAAACAGATTCCTTGATTTTACTTTATTAAAGCAGCAGGTTGGCCTTGTCTCGAAGCTCGGAGACAATTATGAACAAGCACCTAATCATGACTGTAATCAAGGTCCAATGCGTATGAACAGAAGCCTTCTGCAGGATATCCTGTAGGCCTGGTAAACAACACGCTACTCCGGCAGATCACTGAAATCACCTGCTCTGCAAAGTGAACAACAAGCGCAGCTAAATTAACTGTTAATAAATAGGCCATTACAGTGCAATGGTCTCAAAGGGTCCACGAGAGATTACGTGGTGGAAATATGTCCCAGTGTGGTCGAGTTGCAGTGGTACGTGGCTGGTTGGGGAGTTGCCCCGGTTACCTCAGCCTGGAGTGGATCAGTGTACGCACAGATCTTCCTCTGCACCACGGCAACCATCCCTCGGAAACAAGACCCCCTGCAGCCCGGCCAATCAGAACGGCAGCAGGCAGTGTGGGCCAATGGAGTGGCGGCAACGGCTGAGCTCAAAGGCGGCCCGGCCAATTGGCTTTGCAGTGTGGGGGTGTCCCTCTCCGAGGGGGAGGGTTGTTTGCGCGAGCCGGAGTGGGCTCTGCGCCAAGCGGAGGGGAGGGGTGGATGGGGGAGGGGCCAGTCAGAGGCAGGATTCATTCAGGAGGAGCGATTGACCTAGATTCTGTACCCCCAGGAGGAGAGGGGGTACGGGCAAACACATCCGCTTCGGGAGGGGGGTCGGGGGTTGCAAAGAGTGGGGGCGATGGGAGTGTGTTATAAACAGATCTCAAAATCCACCATGCAACCTAGTTAGCATAATGACGACAACAATAACAACGAAACACACTGCCACAACTAGCCTAGGCAGTTACAGCACACTCACACACAGACACACGCGGCACAGCTGGCTGAGCTGAAACATACTATTATCATCTCATTAGCCAGTTGAGAAATGGTGCAGGGATATAAAGGCCCGTTGAATTGACAAACATGTTTAATTACAGCAAGCCTGTTTTTCTGGGCTTTGGTTTGCGGAAAAAACGATATCTTTGTCCGTGTCTTTGCGGTAGGGACAGATTTGGTTGAAGCTGATGTATTTGAACGAAGGATTCAAAATGGAAGGACATATTGTGTGTGTGTGTGTGTCTGTGTCTTGTGGTGGAAGTAGTGAGTCATGGAAAGGTGTATGCGTCTGGACCATCTGGCTTCTGAATTATTAAAGGTGTAAAATCTGCAGTTAATAGGAAACATGTCCCACCTTTTATCTTACAACACACTGATATAGCTCACTAGCTGACCTAGAAACACACAGACTAGAATAACACAGACTTCAAATAAACACATTCGAAATGCAACCTTTAGATAATCAACTGGAAAATGTACACCCAATCACCCCTTAAATGAAAACAAAAACTTGATCCTGCGTGACGTCACACAGTGGCACGCCGTTGTTTTTAGGGCTACACCCATTACTTAACACAGGCTGACATCACATAAATCTCTGTAAATAGGACATTATTGGATGAGCAAGTCAAATTGTGCAACTTGTTAAGGAGTTTGGTGCCAAAATAATTCATATTTAGTAAGTTCGACACTGCCACGAAAGCTAGCATGATTTTCTAAGCTTGCTAATGTTAGCTAAGCTAGTAACTCATAGGAGATGGTGCAGCAAAGTTAAATATATAATGCCAGTTTGCTTGCTAGATACGTTTTTAGTTGCTAGCTAACATAACTGCCTGTTGCTGGAATGCTTACTATTGAGCATTTTCAAGTTTCAAGGCTTAACTGTGAAATACAGTGAAAAACACAGCATCATCCTGCACAATAAAATTTTTGTGAAATTAAAATGGGGTGCAAATGGGATACAGTAGCTGCTGGTAGCCTGTACCCAGCTTGTCAAAAGTAGCATACCAAAGATGTTGATTTACAGACAGCAATCAAACTTACTGGCAGCAACCATACAACCTTATGCTAAATAAAACATTAAGAAAGCTGTTTATGCCAGATGATTTGAAGTTAGCCACCTGGCTTTGCCGGTAACAAGATTAAATAGAACTAGCTAAAGAGAGATTATTTGCTGATTTAAGAGACATGAAATTATTTCTGGGAGTGAGATATGGTTTACAATTAAGCAACTACATTTTGTCAATATCCTTTTGGTTATCAGGAGCAGTACAATGAGCGATCTTGGCGTGACTTTCCATGACTTTCTTTGAGTGACCAAAATTCACACCTATATAGCTTCCTGATTACGCCAGACTTCTAGTTTCTGAAGATGGCGGACAGACACAGACATAGTTCGTCCCCATGAACACGTACGATAGATATACACGCACTAAATTTACAGTACACCCACAAGAATAACACCCACTGTATAGAGACCAACTAGATAAGCATCTAAAGGCTATGCTATATAAAGTATTTTTCAGTACAACCAAAACAGACGTAGCTTAAAGAATCACACGCCTCTCACCACATGACAGTGTTGTACCAAAGCCAAAGGGATTCACTGCAATGCCACGTCATGCCAACTTGAAACACATACCAGAGTGTTTGACCCAGAAAACCTTCACTGCCACACCAGCGTAAATCTGACCTAGAAACACACAAACGGTTGAGCTTCGCGAGCACATCAGATATGTGACCGAAATGAATCGTTCAGCTGTTAACACCTGATCCATGTTCAAAGGGTCAATTCTAACCACGTGACACATTCTTTTTTGCTCTTTTCCAGCTCCACAAGGCTGTGGCGAGGACTGCAAAAGGGTCCCCCCACCCAAACCCAGGAGGAACCCCAATACGCAGCTGAGCACCTCCTTTGACGAGTCTTACATCAGGAAGCACAGTGGCTCCAAGGGTCACTCCCCCACTTCGGAGCGGGAACGAAACCCCTCGCCGCCAAGCGACGGGAGCCCCAGCCACCACTCTGACTCAGACGAACCCGTCTACATTGAGATGGGCGCCAGCGTCGGGGGCGCAGGGCACACGGAGGCGCCCAAGAGCGAGGACGACGAGCCGGGTGAGTCTGTGTACGAAGAGATGAAGTACCCCCTCCTGGAAGACATGGACTATCGCTGGGACCCGCCTGGGTGCCGCTCCGCCTGCCCCACCCCTGCGCCCCTGGACCCCGAGGCCCTCAGCCGGTGCTCCACACCACGCAACATCCCCCTCTGCGACATCCCGGCCCCCTTCCCCAACCTGCTCAGCCACCGGCCGCCCCTCCTGGTGTTCCCTCCGGCGCCCGCCCAGTGCTCGCCGAACTCAGACGAGTCCCCGCTCACCCCTCTGGATGCCCTGACCAAGCTGCCCATGATGGACAGCCCCGGGGCCTACAGCAAGTCCCCCACCTCGTCCTCGTCCTCTGAGCCACCGACGGCGCACCTGCGCCGGGAGCTGACGGCCACGCCCACCCTGACTGTGTCAGGCCGCTCGTCAGCCCCGCCGCTGCCCTGTACCCTGTACAAGTCCTCCGCGTCCTCGGCCCACGGCTACCAGCGTAGCCACTCCGCCTGCCCGTCGCCCGTCAGCATGGGCCGCTGCCTGACGCCGCTCAGCCTGATGCGCACGCCGGCCTTCGACGCCTCCATGCCCTTCCCGGGCGGAATGCCGCGGAGCGCCTCCGCCACTCCCCACGGAAAGGGCTCGCCGCCGCAGGACTGCGTGGCCGGGGGCCGGCTGCACGGTTCGATGCAGAACGTGTCGACGGGACGCTCGCGCACCCCCACCAGCCCCCTGGATGAGCTGACCAACCTGTTTACCGCGGGCAGGAACATGATGAAGAAGAACGCCAGCGGGAGGAAGTCCAAGGAACCGGGAGAGAGTGAGTGCCAGTTGGTTGGTGTCAATGTGGTTACAGAATCAATCAGTAGCAACATTGAGGTACAATAGTGGGGATACTTCGCAGGTGTCCAGTACCAGGTCTGGCCCAGTTGGTCAGCCATGCCATAGCCCTCACCATTTAACAACACAAAGCAAAGGTTTAACTTTTTTTAATTATATATATATATATATATATATATATTTATATATACACAGCTCTGGAAAAAAAATAACTGTCAGAGCTACCAAAATCATCCCCCGTTTTGACCACTGTGGCTAGTTTAACCAAACCCCACTGTGCATTGCAGTCTGTTTCCATCCATAGACAGCAAGGTAAAGAAAACCAATGTGATGGATGACAACATTTTGCGGAACATTATATTTAACTAAATCAATATACAGCTTAGGTAAAAATAAAGAGACCACTGCAACAAAAAATTCAAAAAGGAAGGTTTTGAGTGAGGAACAGAAGGTTTCAAATCGAGAGACCACTGCAAACTGAACGCTTCTGTTTTTTCAATCAAAACTTTCTTCGTCAATTCTTTCGAAAAGGAAAGAAAACGGTGCAGTGGCCTCTTAATGTTTTCCACAGCTGAAGATGTGTCTTCAAATGAATAGTTAGTGGCCTCATCAGTGTCGCGTTAAAATAATTCCTCTCATCATCTAGTAAAACCAACTCCAATCCCATTCAATTAAAATGCCGCAACTGATAACGCGCATGTTAGCGTCCTTTTCTGCAGCTCTTTGCAAGCATTTCCTGGGTGAGCCAGTTTAATCTGGTCCCAGTGAACGTAGACTGATGCAGATCATATTATTTAATCTGGTTGGATCAGGGATCAAAGCGGCCGGCACGCCCGTCAAACAGTGGCGTTAGGCCATCATGTCGCATTGCTCTTAAAGAACGACAGGGTGTTAACGCAGGGGGTGAAGTGTTCACGGCAGCACAATGCCAAATGAACACTGTGACCATATAGCTGCCCGCCACCAAGATCAATACTATGCACTTCCTGAAAAGGATCTAAGTGACTATGAAAGATGGTTCCTTATTGGGTCTCCTCCAGGATGACAACACCCCCATCCACAGGGCTTGAGTGGTTACTGAGAGGTTTAATGAGTATGAAGACAATGTGAATCGTATGCTACAGCTTTTGCAGTCAACTGATCTCAGTCCAACATCTTTAGGTGATCAGTTGAGTTGAGGTGTTAAACAGCCAACATCCTCAAAACACCAAATAAGGGAATACATTTTCGAAGAATGGCATTTGAAACCCTGCAGTTGCAATCCAGTCACTCGTAGAATCTATGCCAAAAAGCAGAAGCTATTCTGGTGGCTTGTGATCCAACACCTACCTAGAGGCACTTTGTTATTGGGTTTTTATTTAATTTGTCACTTGTCTGTATGTAGACGTTGCACAGTTGTGCCTTGCTTAATCATGGCTGTCAGAGCCGAGACGTGCATTAAAAGAGTTTCTTTAGACAGGTGGAATAGAACAGTTGGTTATTTAGGGAAAGATCCTGGCTAAATGTCACTGTTCTCATCTTTCACAAAGCAGTTTCTGAAGTTACACCGCCCCATTTTGAGGTCTGTTCACACATTTATGCAGTTGACCTCCAGTAATGTTAAACAGTTATCATTTGCCTAATGTCTTCTTGGCATTTCGTTTCAATTAATATACTAGGCCCATGGTTTACCAGCATGACACACCCACAACTAATTATTTTCCCTGGACCCCATGGCATGTGGCAGGGGCTTTCTTTCACCCCTGGAATGTCACATAGCAACAAACTCCATTGGGGAATTCAACCGGTTGAGTGCATTTGATCCCATATACGCTGTACATAAAACATGATGGAGGACATGTCAATCTGCACTTAGCTCCACAACTTCACAGCAACTGCCAAAACCAACCTCGTCATAGCAACAGAACAAGGAGCCTCTCTCATTTGCAGAACTCCTCTCTGTTGGGATGTGGGCCAATCACAGCACGGGTCATGCCGGCATTCAACTGATCATGCAGCAGTGGTCTCCTGAGAGCTTCTCCTGGGGTTTTACACCTGATCAGAGAGATCTACTTCTCTGTTGGATCAATCAGCTAGTAAGGATTTAACCAATCAGGGAAACAGCTTGACACTATCCAATCAGGAGAGAGAAAGTAGTCCCGTATGACAGTTGCTGACTTGCTGAAACGTTATCATGGCAATGTTGTCTAACTGTAAACAGACTTTGCAGATGTTTGCCTCTCGACTTTCATGCACATCCTGTTTGTAGCTTCAAATGGCCCGTGGAAAACTTGATTTTGCTCTGTTTTCTCCATGTGTATGCAGTAATATCCTGTTGATGTGTAGTAATATGCCTAAGTCATGCCGTAACATCTTTCTGATACTTACCCCTTCAACCCATACCCATTAGTAAACCATTACATATGCCGAGTTCACTCACACCATCTATGGAGAGGCGATGCTGTATGAAATTAATCACGCTCTTTTAATCCAACAGAGCACCTGTGCCCTCACATAATGGGTAGGTTGCCCGAGCCATGTTCTGTGATTGGTTGACATAGGTCGGCTGAGCCACGCTCTGTGATTGGTCAGGCGCAGTCACGCTGTCCTCTTGCTGACGGGAAGGTTGAGAATTTCCCCTCCCAGGCACGATGGAAACACAGCTAGCTGGCATGACCCACTTATCCACTGGTTAATCATCCCTTACGCTGCCATTGGATGAGACAGTGGAGCCAGCGAAACTGACAAACACCGGTGACACGCGCCGCCAGCCTGTCGTTTTGGTCTTCTGGCGAGGCGGTGATGTACCAAAGTGCTTTATGCCAGAGATCAACCATTGACGATCAATAAGTCTTTTTTTGTTGAACTCGACGTTCTCCACCAAAGATGCTGAGAAAATGCTGAGAAACAATGGTTTATATACTTTCTTCGGGTTCAAAAAAGAACCTGCCATAACACTTTTGTAAAAGAAAGAGGCAATTTGTTAACAATTTACACTGTTCTAAAATAATTTTATCAAATGGGATAAAATAATAGAGAAAAATATATTGTGAAATGAGAATGAATTCAAATTGGGCTTTTGCCTAGTTGGTAATAATACCAGGCCAATTCTATGCATTTCATATAATTCCACTATGACATCTGTCAACTGAAACGACAACAACAACAGAAGCATTTCCCAGTAACGCTTGACCTAATCCCAACATCTTTATTGCTCAGAGCTCATGTGTGACACCAGGTGGCTATTCAGTAGAACTGAAATGTACTCATAATATTTTTAGGTGCAGCCTACTTTTTAAATCTCCTTTATAATGTCTTCACTAGTTATTCCATGCGTGGAAGCGACCTTGGTCGTACAGGTCTGACTGACTGTGCTTCCCCTCCATTACAGCCGAGTCCAGCAAGAGCAAGACTCACGGCGAGTCCAGGCGCGACGGGAAGGAGCGGCACGGTCACGGCAAGGAGTCCAAGCGGGAGAGTAAGGAGCGTAGCAAGGAGTCTTCTAACCGACGCGACGCCAAGGACCGAGGCTGCAGCAGTGTTGAGCCGCCACCCGTAAAGCGGGACAGCAAGGATCGGGGCTGCAGCAGTGTGGAGCCCCTGTTGATGAGGAGAGACAGTAAAGACCGGGGTACGATTGAGCCACCGCCTGTCAGACGGGACAGCAAAGGCAGGGGCTGCAGTGGCGCGGAACGGATGCCTCGGCGCGACAGTAAAGACAAAAGTGTCCACGGCATGGAGCCGATACTATTGCCGGACAGTAAAGACTCTCCCCGGAATGGTGTGGAGACCAGGCACGACAGCAAAGAAAGGCCCAGCCACCAGAACCCACCTGAACTTCTTCCCCGGCAAGATAGCAAAGACCGAACCAGGAACGTTGCTGACTCTAGACATGACAGCAAAGAACGAACCGACACGCCCCCAGAGCTCCTACCAAGGCAGAGTAACAGTAACAGAGACTCGCCCAGAAATGGTCTTGAGTGCAGACGCGACAGCAAAGACCGAGACAAAGTTAGCTACAGTCCGGAGTCGAGACACGAGGTCAAAGAACGTGGATACAACGGAGCGGAGCCTTTGCCCCGACAGGACATCAAAGAGCCTGCAAGAAATGGCCTTGAAGCTCGTCGTGACAGCAAGGACAGGAGCTGCAATGGCTCTGAGCTGCCCCCTCGGCGCGATAGCTACGGCAAGGGTCCCAACGGCGTAGATTCTAGGCGTGACAATAAAGACCGGATAGGTCACAGCTCAGAGGCCTTGGCCAGGCGTGATAGCAGAGACAGGGGGACCCATAGCGCGGAGAAATCAAAAGCACAAGAGAAGAATGGTATTTCAGGGCAACAGTCGTCAATGGCCACACCGACTCGGCACGGAAGACACACTGGCAGCCCTCCGATGGTGTCGGGCACTGGTAGTACAGGTGAGGTTAGACATTGCACAGTTCAACGCAACCAGGCAATATGAAGTGACTCAGTATTATTATTTGAACACGTCACCGTCATACATATGCAGAGTTTTGTTTGAGAGTCTCTATACCCTTGATAGCAATAACATGCTATTGCTGACAGTCGGGAGGCCTGGTATGCACAATCAAACATATGAATATTATCTGACTGGGTTGGAAAACTTACACTGCAAGTAGCCGGATTGTGATGTCGTCTTGACCAGTTACTTGCCCGAAAGTTAATCAAATTGCTTAAAATACATTTAAAAAAGATTATTAGCGTTGGGACGCAAGATCAGCTACGCCTAAAACGTGTAACATTTCCTTTGAAGTAATAGACATTAAATAATGTCGGAATAAGTCAACTGTTTTCATAAATTACTTCTTAGTCATTTGGCTACTTACTAAACTATTGCGTATAATACAGGAAGCAAAATCGTCTAAACATATGAACACCTATAGGCCAAAAAACGATGCGTTCTTGGCTATTGATGGTTTGCGGAATCGTATTGCTTTCGCAGAAGAAATCATTTCTATTGAAATTCGTAGAGTTGTAATATTCAGTGAAATTCAGTCAAATAAATATTTGTTGTGGCCTGTTGTAGGCCTATTATTCAGTCCGCGGAGTGTTTATCCTAGTCAGAAAGGTTAATTTAGTAAACACATCATCCGCCGGCTAAACATTAAGGCATTTCATTCTGGTTTTTAGGGTATTTCATATATACCAGAAAGTTCAGGTTTACACACGATATAAGAAAATTACCTTGCGATTATGAAGTTCGCCAATTGTGCTCATCGAGTGTCAAACTCATGAAAGTTTCCAGGCTCTATCCAGTGTTGCGGGTGAGTACTGGACATTTGCTGCGCGGCGAAAGCCAAAACCCACACCGGGAGTGCTCTCTACGCACTTCTTTACCTTAGACATCACAATCTCCCAAAATGAATTTCAGTGACGAGTTTTATCTTATAGGCTTGGCATAAAAAGTTATTTAAGTATAAAAAACAACCATATATCCTGGCAGTGAACTGAAGGCAAAGGGCAAGTATATAATCGTATGGAAGCCTACTTTGTTTTTTCTTGCATGTAGTCTTACAAAGCTACATTAATTGAAATGCATTTGTCCGTTAATGTAGAGTTGAAACCGGCACTTCAGAAGTACAGCCGCTCCTCCTCTGCCCCAGTAACACCTTCCCCCCTGGGGACACCACAGAGGCAAGTGCCAGAGGCCCAGGTAAGTCCAGACAAACCCCGGTCTACTGCCAACCCGAACCATGCATAAACATCCTGTGGGTTAGTTTGAGTTTTTCCGTTTTTGACATGTGGTTGATTTCCTCCCTGATTGCCCCCCCCTCCTCCCTAAGGTTCCCCAGATGCCCTGGATGTGCGGAGACAGCACGATGCTGGAGCAGATCGAAAGGAAGCGCACGCTGTGCATGGAGATACGCTCCAGACAGCGTCCCCCAGAGAAAATCCCCCCGGACAGGAACACCCCGGAAAGGAACCCCCCTGATAGGAACCTGTGCAAACAGGAGAGCCTACCAGCCCTCCCCACCTGGGGGAAAAGCAATGTGGCCAAAAAGCTCCGGCCTCCACCCTACCCCACACAGACCACTGTGTTTTGGGACACAGCCATTTGACTTTAATCTACTTGGCCCCATGCCCAACCCCCTTCTGGACTCTGTGCCTACTGATTGGCCCACTCCACATCAGGAGGGCGGGCCAGAGGCAGCCAATATTCCAGGGGGATCGCTGATGTCAAAGGACAATGTTGGTTACCATAGCAATATTTCCGCTTGTTCAGGTTGTCATGTTTTCTTATCATCACCAGTGATATTTGATATTTTTCTATTTTGTGTGTCTCCATGTAATATACTTAGTATGAATAGATATTTTCTAAACTAAAAGGGATAAAGCAGCAAAAACTTTCTAGGTGTAGACAAATGTTTTTTTTTAACGTTTTGTTGTTGGTATTTTACATTTTAAAGCATAATCTATCAAGTAAAATTCTTTACGCCAAACACTCAACGGATTTCCAGTGCTCAAAGCACTCTTGAATGGAAGATGTTTTGACTGTCAACCACACTGTCTCTGTTTTAAGTTGAATGACGCAGTCGCCATACGTTTCTATTAGGCCTTGGGCCAATGTGTTCTAGAATGTACCATACTTCTCCTGGACCTGGAACGGGTCAAGAATCTTGTGCTTCAGTTTGTATGTTCACAAGCCGTGTAGTCAGTCAGAGGCTTTGACAAGGATTCGTATGAAAGCAGATGGGTTGGCCGGCATGTAGAACGTAGACGAGTCTAATGGGAAATCATCATTAGCATGAGCTGACACACAACCAAAAAAACTTTTATAGAGGTGCTGACTTAACAAAGGGTAGCGTTTATAAAAGGAGAGACAAAGTGGCACACTGATTACGCTCCCTGCTATTTAAAAGGTTGCCGAGGCCAAAACCTTGGTTATTGAATTTTATTTCTGGGAGCTAATTAAGTGTCCGGCTTGATTTTTATGTTGTGAAGTAAGTTAGGGTGGATCGTGGAGAATAAATGTCAGGACAAATCTATTAGTCCAAACCAGTCAAAGCTTGTTGCAGTAAATCATGGCTGTTTGCTCCTTGTAGTGGTTGGTTATCTAATATGGGTTGGTGGCAATAGTTGGTACAGGTCTGGTCTCCAGCTCTTCCATTAACCCTGCGTGTGCACGCTAGGCTAACGTTGAAAACGACTCAGAAACTGGTTACTTGGAAATCTCAGACTTCCGTCGGCAGTGCTTTCAAAACAACTCGAAACTCTCCAAAACTTCGGAATCTCAGACTTTTCAAACCGACGTGGTGATCTGACCCGATTTCTGCTGACCGTTGATTTGAAAGAGCCAACGATGATGTGGCCAAGTGACCCGTTCTGTCATACGTCTGCGTTCGTCTCCCTTGTCCAGAGACGACGCTTCAAGCCACGTGGCCTCACTCTGGTGACACATCGCACTGGGCTAACTTTTCTGATCCCGGGGCGGGGACAATGAGGAGACCAGAACCCTCTGCCCGTTGCTTTACCCCCTTGCCCCCAAGCAGAAAACATTCGCCAGTGTGATGGCCTGGATCAAAAAAATCACAGGGGTTCCGATTCCTGTACTGTTTCTACCTTGTCTTTTAAATGGGTTTGAAGATTATATAATCAGATTTCAAGAACACTCGCTCATGAGATATATATATGAATATATTCTATTTGTGTTTGTGGATTAATTTACTTCTGCCAGAGGCCTTTTACGATGTTTTCGCGCTGACCCTTGCGCTATGTTTTTGCCCGTTGAAGACCGTTCAAAAGCCTACGACATTTCTAAGACTGCAAAGCTTCCAGCCATTTACTTTTATGGCTGTGAATACTGACTGTAACTCGGCATAATCAGCGCCTGAGCTTTTAGACAAATGCTTATGCTTACAGTAGCCTGTCATTGCACTTGCTTAAGAATTAACTTTGGAAAGAAATATGCGTATATATTTTTGTGTAGGAATGAGAGTAGAGCTGTGCCAAGGAATATGTCATCATTGGTTGGCTGAGCGATGCGGTCACGGCCAATCGGCTGTCTGTGACAAGCTATCGTCCGTGACTGTCTGTCACGATACCCCTCCCCCTCCTATGATTGGCTGCACGGTGGCATCCATTTCAGGGGCCGGATGATTCTTGGACCTACAGGGTGTCAACAGCTCTGCCTGCCAATGAGGACAATGGCATTGAGGTCAAGGCAAGGAACAGTAATTGAAAACTAAACTACCAATCATCATCCATTACACTCAAAAATCAAAGTCTGGACCCATGTCTCTGCACTCCCCCCTACTCCTGTTCTCATAGACCAGCATGCACCTGCGTGGCCAGTAGAGGAGTGGCCGAAGTCCTGGGTGGAGTTAGGAGTCGCTTGTAGACCAATAAACACACAGATCCACCAAACCTCGGTCCACCCATTGGCAGATGTGCAGCAGGCCTGCAGGAACAGAAAAAAGGGCACCGGGGGGGAGCGCGAGCGACTGGTTGGGCCTGCGCAGTAACAGATATTTTATGTCCTTTATACGTGTGTGCGTGCGTGTGTGCGTGTGTGTGTGTGTGCCAAGCTACACTGTATGCAGGTCTACTCTGAAATGATTGTTTTAAACATTCACTTTGCTCTGCGTGGTGGATGTGTGCAGGTGGGAAATGCGTAACGATGTACAATCTTTTTTTTTTGTGTTTGTATACAATTGTGCACTGTGAAAGGTAGAGTGAGCACAGCACTGTTGGTCATGTCTAATGCACTGGGTGTTCTCTTAATGCTAAAAAGAAGAAAAAAAACGAGAAGAAAAAAAACGTTGAGAAAAAGAAGTACTGTATGCTGATTGTCACATGGGTTCTGTTGTCAAGAGAAATAAATATGAACTTCAACCCACTGTGGAAGAGCGGGGACTCCTGGGTGAAAATATTGTGCTTCTGGTCTTCATGTTACTCAGATTAACTGGGACACATATTGTATGTGGGTTTCCAGTGTAAAGTGCCACAATGTAGTAGAGAACCTGGCAGTCAATGGAAGGTCCCTGTAAACCATGTGATTCAAGTTTGTTTTATTATTGTTTTAAAGAATGAAGAAAGCGTAAGTTTCTATGTAATAAAAACATGGCAAAGTTCAATTTAAAAGAAGATAGTCAACGATAAGAGCACCTCTGTAAAAATCAGCACAAGCATGAACAAAATGGATATTTACACCAAGAGCCAGACATCACTTACATCACTAATGAAAGTTTGTACTGTACCGAAGAAGATTTACCACTGCCTTTTGAGGCTTGTAACATCTGCAGTGTAAATAATACATTACAAAACATGGATATTAATGCAACAATATATAGTTTCACAAAAAAATATATAATGTAGAAGTTAAATAAATGTGTATGTGCACAATTTGTTGCACCTGTTTCACAACAAGTATTTTCAGAGTTTCCCCATGGCTGCCATCAAGTAGTTCTACATACAGCTGCAAAAAACATTAACAGGCCACTGCACCTTTTTCTTTCCTTTCCAAAAAAGTTGAAAAGGAAAGTTTTGACTGAAAAAAAGAGAAACGTTCAATTTGCAGTGGTCTCTTAATTTTAACCCCTCTGTTCATCACTCAAAACCTTCCTTTTCAACTTTTTTTGGAAAGGAAAGAAAAAAATGCAGTTGGTCAAAATGTTTTCCTGAGCTGTACATTGATTCAGTTAAATATATTGTTCCGCAAAATGTTGTCGTCAATCACATTGGTTTTCTTTACCTTGCTGTCTATGGATGAGGACAGACTGCAATGCACAGTGGGGTTTGGTTAAACTAGCCACCGCGGTCAAAACGGGAGATGATTTTGGTAGCTCTGACGCACTGAAGAATCTATAAGGACTCTACCGTGGAAAACCGACGATGTGCTGAAGGGGAAAGCGCATCATTGGACCTCACTACAGGTGTAATGCAGAGGGGCTCGGGTTGAGTGTTCATATTATCAGAAGGCAACGATGTGTGGATAAATGGCAGGCGGCCAAGGGTTGTCCAGCTGTCTACCACAATGCCGGAGCAAAGCAAACGTATATGGCACCCAGCAGGCAAACCAGCACGATCAATCGGTGACCCAAAGAAATGCCAAAATAAATCGGCGCCGCCGTTGTGTTTTCAGCCCCTGGCGCACACGTGACAGCGGCTAGTGTGTCGGCGTTGTTGCTCGCCGGCCTTCAGCACCCCGGGAACGGCGGGCTTGCCGTCCAGGGACACGTGGGTCATCCAGAAGCTGTAGATGTTGGCAAAGTAGTGGCATGTGCCCTGACGGCCCTGGCACTCCAGGAAGGGTTGGGTGCGGAAGTCCCGCAGGCAGCTGCCCGACGAGCTCAGGGACTGACCGCCGCCCTCGTCACCTGCCCCGGAGTGCTGGAGAACAGAGGGGATAGCGTGAGCGATACACGCAGCCGCTGAATACACCACCCCACACCGACCAGACCCTGCCACCGCCCCACACCGACCAGACCCTCCCACCGCCCCACACCGACCAGACCCTCCCACCGCTCCACACCGACCAGACCCTCCCACCGCCCCACACCGACCAGACCCTCCCACCGCCCCACACCGACCAGATCCTCCTACTGCCCCACACCGACCAGACCCTCCCACTGCCCCACACCGACCAGACCCTCCCACTGCCCCACACTATGCAGACCCCCCCCAGACTCACACTCACCATGAGGAAAGAGTAACCAGCCCACAGGCTCCTCCATCCGGGAGGGCAGGCCGGGGCGACTGTATCCTGGCTGTGCACAGCCACAATAGGCGAGGACGTCTCGCACACGGCACAGCGACTGATGTGGGCACGGATGTGGAGGCCCGATACGGGCATCATGGGCACGGCGGCTGTTGTGGACAGCCAGTAGGACTTGTCGTTTCGGCTAGCGTAGTCGCAGGTGCCACTGTTGCAATAGGCGAAGGGCATGGTGCTGAAGACCCGAAGACATGAGCCGGCCTGGCCTGGGGGAGCGCGGGGCAGGGAACTTGTGTTTTGTCACGCGATCACAAATGGAAGACAGACATGAGAAAGTGACTGACAGAGGCCTACCCAGGTCCTGTGTGTGCGCTTTCTCCTGTCCCTCCAGGGAGAGAAGGCTGTAGCCCGTCCACAGGGGGGAGCTGCGCTCTGGACACCGGGGCACCTCTGCTGACTGGCTGTGGATCACCAGCAGGAAGCCGGAACTTGCTGAGGCTGCGGAGCCGGCATAGCCAGGGTCACCGGGAGGACCTGGGGGACCTGTGGCCGGGGGGACAGACGTGCTTGGATGTGAGATGTTTGACGCCAGGTATCTAATTTAAATGAGGCATGATGCCGTGTTTATTTCTGTTTAAGAAAGATGAGAGAGTCCATATTGTGTGTGTGTGTGTGTGTGTGTGTGTGTGTGTGTGTGCGCCCGTGTGCTTGTCTTCACCTTGATGTCCAACATAACCTCTATGTCCAGGATCCCCTGGGCTTCCCACAGGTCCTGGTCGACCTGGAGCTCCTGGTCTCCCTGCGGGTCCTTGAGTCCCGGCAGGGCCCTTAGGACCTGTTAGGGAACACAGAAAACATGATTCACATGGTGTGAAGGCAATAACACAACACACCCTGTTTCATTAGGTCCCATACCATGAGGTCCAGGGGGCCCATGGGGACCAGCGCTACCCGGAGGCCCAGGTCGACCAACTGGTCCTGGAGGGCCGGGGTCCCCAACAGGAGGTTTTGGGATTATACAGGAATCATTTATCACCTGATAAGGTTGTCCTTTGGGACCTGCATGTGGAAACACAGGAACCTGGCTGTCAGTTGATTCTCACTAAACGGGGAAGAACCATCCCTGCTAGCTCAGTTGTTCTTAGGGCTCACCTGCATCCCCATGACTGCCCTTGTCACCTTTGGGCCCCAGCAAGCCATAGCCACCTGGGGGGCCTTTTATTCCCACTGGGCCCATGCTTCCATCTGGGCCTCTGCGACCTGTCAAAAAGTCATGTCAGGCTCCACACAGGATAATACAGAGGAAAAATGAAGTAAATAAACCCATTCTTCAGTTTGGGAGTTGTGAGTTTTGCAGTTACCCTTGGGTCCCGGAGGTCCTGGGATGGCTCCTGGCCCTGGGTAACCTGGAGGGCCTCTTTGTCCTTTACGACCATGGGGCCCTTGTAGACCAGGGGGCCCTGGGTCTCCTCGGGAGCACTCTGTCTTACCAGGGGGGCCCGGCTCCCCGGGGGGTCCTACAAATCACAGCACTGGAGCACCGAGGCAAGAAAAAAAAACACTAACACACACACACACACACACACACTCTTAGACAGACAGACACACCTGGAGGTCCGTGAACACCGTGGTACCCTGGATCTCCGCTGGGTCCCTTGTGACGTTCTGTGCACCCAAATCCTGGACCACCTGCCTCACCAGGAGGTCCTGGGGGTCCTGCGGGACATGGCATCCTCTATCATCCACTCAGAAATCCCACAGTGGCTAATATTCTTAATATACTGTTGATGACCTAACCAGTCTACAGCAAATCCATGTGACATTTAGTTCTACTCTGTCTCACAAAGACATAGTGGTTCGTATGTATGTGTGTATGTATGTATGTATATATGTATATGGATAGAATCCCACTCTAATCTCTTCTGTTACATTTCACTGGATTTTGACCTCTGACATGACTTCATCAGCTTACAGGAAATTGTTGAAGAGCATGTTTCCTCTCCTAAGCGGTTGTCATTCCTTTGCACTGAAATGTGGCCCGGAGGGATTACCCCACGAGGTCTGGAGCCTGCTGGCTTTCTGGTCTACCTCGTCATTAATGTCAGCCACTGGTCACCCACACATACATCCATACGAACCACTATGGCCCAGGACTAAGTAAGTCCCTGATTAGTGGGTTGCAGTGAAATAATGGAGTGGAACTGGCTTTCAGGTCCAGATTTGAATACCCCTGAGATAGACCCATTGTACCTTGGTAGCCAGTGGGACCCGGTGGGCCTTTAGGTCCGGGGACACTGGTTCCTTTGCGTCCGGGGGCTCCCCTGGGACCCTTCAGTCCGGGATACCCGCGTGGACCCCGCGGGCCAGACACATCTTGTCCTGGGAGATTGTATAGCACGGACGTATGCATTTTGAGAGGCTTGACAACATTACGAATTCTGAATATTGTTCTAATGACAGACAGTTAAACGTTCTCTCATGCATTGTTAATAGGCGCCTAACATGGCTGCCATAGAACGCTGAAGACAGACGTTAGTGTCTCAATGCAGAATCTGTACTGGCCTCATTTTCTAAACAAGAGGCTCTGGAACCTGCTTCTGCTGTTTTCACAATGACATGATGTGGCATTTTCTCCCCTCAGCTTGGTAAACTTGGTCTATTGTCAAGCTTGGTTAGCTTGGTCTATTGTCAAGCTTGGTTAGCTTGGTCTATTGTCAAGCTTGGTTAGCTTGGTCTATTGTCAAGCTTGGTTAGCTTGGTCTATTGTCAAGCTTGGTTAGCTTGGTCTATTGTCAAGCTTGGTTTGCTTGGTCTATTGTCAAGCTTGGTTAGCTTGGTCTACTGTCAAGCTTGGTTAGCTTGGTCTACTGTCAAGCTTGGTTAGCTTGGTCTACTGTCAAGCTTGGTTTGCTTGGTCTACTGTCAAGCTTGGTTAGCTTGGTCTATTGTCAAGCTTGGTTAGCTTGGTCTACTGTCAAGCTTGGTTAGCTTGGTCTACTGTCAAGCTTGGTTAGCTTGGTCTA
>JACXGJ010011541.1:5143-19725 GCA_016801105.1 Esox niger | reverse complement strand
GTTGTGGGCTTTGACCTGGGCCACTGGGTTGAGTTGTGGGCTTTGACCTGGGCTGTTTTAACAGTACATTGTATTTTAAATGTGGCTGTGTGTCATTGTCTTGCTTAGATGAACCTCGACTAGTCTTAACATCTCTTGCGTTTTCTGACCATGACTTTCTTGGCTGATTGCTCAGTTTGGGTAGACAGCCTATTCTCAGCAGAGAGGTGGTTAGGACATTTTCTTTCCATAGAGTTAAAATGGTTTTATGTGCTCCTGGGATGTTCAAAACTCTTTTATAGCCCAATCATGACGGGATATGTCTCAGAACTTGTTTTAAAAGCTGTTTGTTGTTGGTGTTTGGATATGGCATCTATCATACATTTCTGGGGCCTTTCCGAAATTGGGTTAAGGTTGACAGACTCATCTGGTGACGGACTCATCCCAATGGTAGACTCATCTAATAGAGATGCAATTGGTTGCATCACAGCTTATTTTATTGTGTTGTAGCAAAAGGGGCGAACATAAATGTGATGAAGACTTGTGTTTATTTGTTGCAAAAAAACAATATACATACATTTCAACATCTGCATTATGTTTCAAATTAATGACTGAAAATCTCTATATCCATTTGAGTTACAGGTTTTAACTGGCGCTGTCAACATCAGATTATAATTGGAATATAGAAATTGAAATGTGTGACAAACTGAGTTCAAACTGCCTTCAGTGTTAAGTCCAAGGTGTCCAGCAGAGGGCAACGTTGCACACAATTGCTTTGACTAATCAACACCTAAAGCCTTTTCTAGGAATGATTGCAAATGTATTTTAGTGCAAATGCACACAAAATATCAGTTGCAAATGGTAATATTTGAATAGGAATTTGGTTGCCCTGGTTGAAATAATAAAGTATTTGACTCCTCATGCAATGTACAATGGACTATGCAGGTGACTGAAGTTAGGATTCAGACAATGGTGGTTCTGCTGTGCTACCCTCTTCTGTTCCATTAAATAGCCTGAGAGACTGTCTGGTCTCTGTGTACACACATCTGAACACTGGTCTCATCTACTGTTTGCTTAAAATCAGAGGTAGAGAAAGCCCAAAGTTCAGACTGGGGATTTCAGGAAGGGTTTCAGATACAATCCTTTTTGCTGCATCACAGTTACAGTGGCTCTCTTGTGTTTTGCTCTACTAGCTTCTAGACCAGGTACAGTTCACACGCCTAATTCAATAGTTGTAAAAGGGGAAAGCTTTAGAACACTACAATGTGGCTGTTTTTTCTTTTCTGTTTTTGCTTGACATGGAATTACAAGCCAGTTGCTAAAGTGTATGTCCCATGTGTCCGCTTGTGTGCTTGCAGAGCGAGTTCCATTTAGCACAGCTATAGGTGGCAGACAGCAGTCAGGCTCAGCAGATAGCTCAGGGCCACACTTTGATGCACAGGATAGTCAGCCAATGAGAGACCAGGATAGCAAGGACAGAAATGCAGCCAAAAAGCCCACCCCCGAGTACAGCTCTCGCAAGAGGAAGCTAGAGGTGGCAGATGAAGAAAAGGGTGAGTCCCAAAAAGGAATACCCTAATCTTTATAGTGCACTATTTCTGACCATTGCCCTTTTGGCTAGGTTGCAAACGGAGTGTCTGTGTTGAGGTTATCGTGGGTTTGTCTCCATAATGGAGGGTTAATGCAGTTTTAAGATGAGTGAGCGTTGCATCCCTTTCAAAATGGTGAGTCGGTTTGAGCTTACATGAAACACACCTTGTTTGCAGTGGATCTAAACTGGAAGAAATTAATGTTGTAACGCAAACAGGCGCTTTTCCAGTTTTTACATAATGTTTTATGGGGATTATGAGTCCTACTATTTATCAGTACATTAAGGTAAGCCAACAGCATGGAGGACACTGGCACCATCACTTTGTACACAGTTGTGCTCTGGTTTAAAACATTTACCGGTAAAGATTTTAGAAAGCTGTATTTAATATCCAGATATCAGAGAATCCGGTAATAAAATTGTAAAAGGCCCGTCTCTAGTTGGAATGTAAGTATAGCTAATACACTGGTTTGAGTTACCCACCATGACACCATCAATCCACGTTTGAAATTTAAATAATTAGCAAAATGTTAGAAAGAAAAGACAATTTTCAGTGGCATTCCATACTTTAAAACACTAATCCTCCAGAACAATTGTCCAATCCCCATAAAACGTTGTTGTTTTTCAAGTAGTTAACTGTTATTTCAAAATGTGCATTAATGTGAAAGGAGACTGCCCTCTGAGCCTGTACTCACTTCCCCCTGCCCTCCCTGAGTGTGCATAGACAGTCAGTCCAACAATGACTTCAGGTGATGCATCAACTTAAACATGTCAGAGAGATGTTATTTTCCTCTGGGCAGAAGTTTTAAACAAGGCCCTGTGGGTTATACTGCGTTTGAACCAGGTGGTAAAGGTGTTGTTCTGTGTAATCCCTCCAGCATCCGTATCGGTATCAGAGGACTCTGACCAGGCCTCAGTGGACGGACAGGACAGACCCACAGAATCAGACAAACCCAAAGTTCTTAAGAAGAATCGCTGCTTTGCCTGCCGCAAGAAAGTGGGTCTCACTGGTAAGGTTCTAACCTCACACAGGTTCTTGTAATGCCTGTGACTTTAGTTGTTGCTTCTTCTCTCGCTCTCTCTTGTTGGCATATTTGTAACGTTTTGTGTCTTGTGCTCGCGATCCCCAGGCTTCGACTGCCGTTGTGGCAATGTGTTCTGCGGTGCCCACCGGTACTCAGACATTCACAACTGTACCTTTGACTACAAGGCAGACGCCGCAGAGAAGATCAGGAAAGCAAACCCTGTTGTTGTCGGGGAGAAGATCCAAAAGATTTAGAAATGGGATTGTCTCAAATGATCTCAGCTGAAGCCTGCAGTTTTAGGTTAACCACCAACCACCTTTTTAATTTCTCTCCGTTTCATCTTTGATTCAAAGTTGTGTGAGCAATGCTCCATTGTCAATGGACCCATAAATATCATGCATGACACCTGCAAAACAAGAAGTATTTGGATGTTTCTTTTTACTTAACCTGTTTCTTTTGCAGTTTGACATTATTTTATCCCTTGAATATTGTTGTGAATCTGAAATAAGCTTAAGATTTAATCTTCTGACTTTGATTAATTACCATACTAACAGGGCTTTAAATACATAGAGTTTGGGGCTACTGGATGGGCTGTGCTTTTTCTGGTGCCTATAAAAATGCATGTTAAAAAGCATCCAATAACTGTCCTTTATTTTGTACTGTATGTAGCCTCGTTTAATAACTAGTGTATGATGACACCAACACAACAAAACAGACTTGGTTTTACATTATCAGCAGAAGAAGAAACCAGGATTAGGGCATACGTTTGCGCCCTTGCTCTCTAACTTTTGTATAATTGAGTCATTTAATGTGTGTGCGTGTGCGTGCGCACTGCTGTGTAAATGAGTTTGAATGTTTTTTTGTGTATCCTGAGTGATTATGAATAGCCTGTGTGCACGTTGTTGCTGGTTGTGTTTATATGATATGAAGATTAGATAGCTCATTTATGGGTGCACAGAAGTATGACCTGATTTATTATGCTGTATTTATGTTAGTTTATTCACTGTCTCAACTTTGATCTGAATAAAGTTTTAACTAATTTGAAACATTTGGGATTTTCTTTATCCGATTGAATACGATGTCTAAATAATTAAGGTCACTATAAACATGCATCAACGTCAGAACCTAAACTATATTTTCCGAAGACGTTGTATAGTTCCTAAAACCCATGCTATAATGTAATGGTTAATTAGTGCGAATGAATTATTTTTGCTGACTCATTTTCCAGCCGGTTTGGATTGTTTTAAGATCGCTTGAAAAGGGTGGATATAAGAGAGCGCTGCCCCATTGGTTGGTTTATTTAGTGGGAGGCGGGCTGGCCCATGGCTGCGGTCAACATCTGGAAGAGGTTACTCACGCTGCTGCTTACACTGAGGAGTATATCGGAGTATAACTGCAACTTAAAAATGTCTTTTGTGAAAGTTGACGAGAATTCTGACTTTTCCTTTCACAACTTACCTTATGGCGTGTTCTCGACAGCGGGCAATGTGAGTTTGAGGAAATTGTTTGTTTTGTAATGCTTTATAGCTGAAAGGGTTTTCCTACACGTTTCCTCTGCCATAAAACAATGGAATGTCAAACATTTCTTTACATTACAATTTAAAGGACGACTGGCAACGTTACGCTCTCTAAACATTTTAGTAGTAGGCCTTAGTAAAACAAAACATTTTGAATGGCGTTGTATTTAATTGTGTATTCACAAAATTCTTGTGTCACTCCTCAGTCCAGGAAACGGATTGGAGTTGCGATTGGGGATCAGATTTTGGACCTGAGCGTTATAATGTCACTCTTCAAAGGTCCTGTGCTTTCCAATCATCAGGATGTGTTTGACCAGGTAAGTCCACGAACAAATGCTTCTTCGTATCCTATTTATGACTGATATTAATTGTAGGGCACTAAAGGCAGTGTTATCACAATGCACTCATATGCGAGATTGAGTCAGCGACGTACTGATACGTTTGGTCAGTTTTTCAAAGTGAGTAAAAGGTCACATGATGCGGTGTCGCGTTGACCTGTCTGTAATATTGGGGGTTGATGTGACAAAAAATTCCTGGGATTGAACCTGACTTCCCAAGAATACAAACCTACACCGTTGATAGTATCCTTAAAATGTTTCGCTGCAAGTCAAGTCACGACTTGATCCACTTACCCGAATCAAGTAACTGAGACGACAGTTGAGGACAGGACAAATGTGACCTAAAAATTAGACTCCCTACGTTTCGCGTTGATTGCGTCATCATTCTACGGGGGCCGGTAGAGGTCAGGATGTAGAGAAATATTTTATGATATCTTTTTATGTTGACTAATATAATAACGTATGACCTTACACATTCATTAGAAAATGATAACTATGGCCTAGGGTAGGCCAGAGGTCTAACCTGCTACGTCCGGTTCATCTACACCCGTGCAGCAAGGTACATTCATAAGCAGGACTACACCAAAACATGTCTTAGACCACATTTACACCGCGCTGCCTGTTCCGCACCATATGCTCTGGTAACAAAGCACAATGCACAGATGCTTTTCCCTATTGAAAAAAACAAACAGCACAGGTGTCATGACATTAACTAGTTATCACTTAGGATATGTTTAATTTATTATGGAATAAATAGTACCCAAGTGAGTAGTTTGAATTATTTTGCGTGTTCTTGCTGCCAGTAAATGCAACCCTACTACACTCTCCAGAATTAACCAATCAAGTTCACTCAATCATGCTGTGTCAGACTTGCAAATTGTCTCAAAATCCTTTGAGGAAAGCCATTGGGAGGAGTCAAAAGGAACCTAGAGCCATAGAAGCACCCTTTGCTATTCCTGGAAGAATATTTCCAAGTAGAACCCTTTCGGATTCCATCTAGAATCCTCCATGGGGAAGGTTCTATATGGAACTGAATAGGGTTTGTCAATGGGTTCTCCTACATGCACAACTGGAGAACCGTTTTCTTTTCCAGACAGCATCTTTTCTTCTAAGGGTGTATATAATATATGCTGTAAAAATAAAATAATAAAAATGTCTGTGTGTTTCCTTCACATGTTGCGACCTCTTCCTAGCCCACCCTGAATGCGTTCATGGGTCTGGGGTACGAGGCATGGAGGGAAGCCCGGAGGACTTTACAACGGCTGCTTTCGGCTAATGAGAGCACACTCCGAGACGATGTCAACCTCAGGAGCAGGTCAGCTCACAGAGCTTCTGTTCTACTTGTGTGGTTATTCCATGGCAATGCAGCAGTTCTTTAGCACGTCCTCAGTACCTCTATGACACTGCTGTAGTGTGTTCTAGTGTGGTCCAGCTGTCTGAAACCTAATGCTGCAACACATGTTAAATAAGAAGAATGTGCTAAATGAGATTCGTTATATAGGCCAGGATTTTGGCCGTGATCATTTTTTTTTGGTGGTACTCCGTTGCCATCATGCCCATGTAGTGTGTTTACGTTTGAGTGTGTTTTCATTCGTGCGTGCGTCTGTGTTGTCTACGCAGAGCATTTGTCCATCAGAGTACAGCCGTAATGCATCTGCCTGCTGACATAGGTGAGTTGGTATACTGCCCCCCTGTGGGAATCAAACCCACAACCTTGGCGCCGCAAGCACTGTACTCTACTGATTAAGCTACACTGATACGGTCTGAGAAGCAATCTCTGTCAGCAGTATCAATCATCAATGCACTACCAATCAGCTGTGAGTGCATCAGTTCAAACCTCTCATGATCTACAAATCACATTAATTAGTTATTTAGTATGCTAGGTGATACATAGACATATCAGACTGGGCAGAAGTGATGCTCTTAATGAAGCAACATTTAACAGCAGACCCCAGGGCACCAGGAGCTATGAGACAACTATGAGAAATTCATGAATTAGAGAAAAGTATGAGAAATTAATGAATTAGGTCTTTGTCTGTTGCTAAAACAATAGGGGGCGCTGTTAACCAATATAAAATTGCCGTAAAATGACCCAAAGACAGATTATTGCACGTAATTTAAATGCTGTACTTTTAATTCTGTGTCTCTCTCTTTCTCTCTCTTTCTGTTTGCTTTCTAAATGTTTTTATTATTAATCTCTTCCTATCAAACACACACTCATACAGGTGACTACACTGATTTCTACTCGTCCAGAGACCATGCCACCAACGTTGGCATTATGTTCCGAGGGAAGGACAATGCCTTGATGCCCAACTGGTAGGATATAATATAAGAAATGGCATCCTATTCTCTTCATAGTGCACAAATGTTCTCATGCACATGACAGAGGATATGGTGCCATTTGGGGAAGCCCACATTGTCAGTTCTGTAGCACCCATCACCACCTGGTATGGCAGTATATTAACAAACTGATTGACTCAATTAACTGACTGGCTGCTTATCTGACTGGCATATTACTAACCAATAAAAACGGAGTAATGACAGTTTGACTGTAATGACTGTTTGTTTGACAAACTCATTGGTTGTGTCCCCAGGTTGAGGCTGCCTGTGGGATATCACGGCAGGGCATCGTCCATTGTAGTGTCTGGGACCCCCATACGCAGACCCTCTGGACAGATGAGACCTGACCAATGTAAGAACCACTCAACACGTAGTCTGAAAATCATAAATACGCTTATACCAACCATAAGAATACAGGCACAGACAATGAATGTGAAACACACACACAAACCTCTCTAGTGTCAACTGAGTGATGTGTGTGTGTCAACTGAGTGATGTGTGTGTGTGTGTGTGTCCACAGAGTAATGTGTGTGTGTGTATGTATGTATGTCCCCGCCATGACAAGAAGCTGCCAATAATCCCCTGTAGCTGTAACTTCTCATAAGGTTTATATATATAATACTCCTTTGATAACGCACAAACGAGCCAAAGAGTCCACCTGAGCACTTTACATGTCTAGCCAGCAGAGCTTAAAAAGGTGTTGTGGTCTTATATAACTTTGCTGTCATATTGAAGGAATTTCCCAGGAATACACTATTCTTAATATCATGTTACTGAAGGTATCCAGATTTGTTTTCGGAGCAAAATCAACATATGCCTATAAATGTACAGTAAATATATAACGTACATAACATCATCAACGTAATGCAGGGGTTCAGCCTGTTTTTAAAAGCATTTGCGTGATCACCTGAATGTAATAACGACCTCATATTCTTTAAACTGTTCTTTCTCAGTTCCTGCCTGGCTTAAGTATATGCTTTTACTTGTACTTTTGTCTTTTAGAAACATTTCCATTTAGTACTTCATGTATTGGCCAATACCCAGCAGTGTAAGGTGGTCATCAGACTGTCAGTGCCTTTTTCTGTTCCTCACTAACACTTTTCCTTCTGCCTGATGTCTCAGCTATGCCTCCTGTGTTTGGACAGTCTAAGCAGCTGGACATCGAACTGGAGATGGTCAGTGTACAGTTAATGTAGCAACCTTACTACAAGCATGTTTTTGGTTTCTAACTTCATCACTCATAATAACCAATTAAATGTTTGGGGTTAATTATTGAAAAAAATGATTAAAAAAATAAAGCTAGCTTGAGGACAAAACAACAGATTTTTAGCCTTGTGAGTTCTGGAATGTAATACTTTTCCGTCTGTCTGTCTGTCTGCCTGCCTCTAAGGCCTTCTTTGTAGGTGGAGGTAATCGTCTGGGTGAACCCATTCCAATAGAGAGAGCCCATGAGCATATCTTTGGCATGGTGCTGATGAATGATTGGAGCGGTAAGGACATACATTTATAGTCACTTTGCAAACAATTGTAAAAGGTGTTTCCAATGATCACTTAGCCTTTTAAAATGAACAACTTGGATTAGCAAACACAATATGTAATTAGAACACAGGACTGACGGTTGCTGATAATGGGCCTCTGTACGCCTGAGTAGATATTCTATTGAATAGCCGTTTCCGGCTTTAATAGCCATTTACAACATTAACAATGTCTACATAGTATTACTGATTCATTTAATGTTATTTTAATGGTCCAAAATGTAAAAGGACATTTTGATGTGGCCCCAAACCTTTGAACAGTAGTGTATCTACGGAAGCTAATATTGAAAACATTTGATCAATGGATAGGAAACATCTGTCAGTGAGTGAGAAAGCCCAAACTACTTTTATTAAGTTCTGCACTATAAATGTTGATGTAATAATTTTCAAATGTAATCACTGGGAGCACAGCCTTGAATGAAATGCCAAAGAAGCTACTCAGAAAAACAGGCCTGGTTCTGGATTATTCATGAGGTTGAATTACCCCGGGAGGGGAGTGGTATCTGCCCTAGCCTTGAAATGTGTAAATCTTCTTCTCAACACTCTCCCTCTTCTGTAATTCCAGTTCTTCATCTTCACTGAAATCCAGTTGGATATTGTTTAATTTTTTCATTTCATCAGGGAACATAGAAACAAGGGATTCTACGTGTGTGCAGTGTGAGGACACAGACACTGATACAGGCATTGGCATCACATGAACTCGCCCAAACCCCCCCCGTCCCTCTTATCTTGGTTCAATATTGATGATCTTTCATCTTTTTTTGCAAAATGCCGCTAGCCTCTTAATGCTGGGCGGAACATTTAACCTGGACTCACAGAGTCGCTGTGATTTAGTGAGACATTCAGGGCGGAGGAGGTGGCATTGCAGCACAACCACTTGGGTTGTGTCCAGAAATGCCCCCTATTCCCTGTACTGTGCATTCTTAGATGTCAAAATCAGTGCACCCTGTAGTGAAAAGGGCGCAGTTCGGAACGTAGATTACTAGGCTTGATTTTATTTTTCTATTGCCAGAGCCGACAATGGCCTTCTGTGAAATGGTGTGAATATTATTGTTGTTTTATGGTTGTCTGTTGCTGTTAGAAAGAGAGGAACACTTTGACATGTCTATCACACAGCTAGGGCTATAGACAGCCTGTCATATTTACTCACTGGCCAATTTACTGGGTACGCTTTTTAACGCAGATAACCAAACAGCTAATCATGTGGCTGCAACTCAATAAATAAAGCACATTTAAGAGATGTATTTTTTGTTGAAGAAAATATCCAAATGGGGAAGGAGCTAAGCGATTTTCTTGAGTGATTGGTATGATTGTTGGTGCCAGATGTGGTGGTTCCAGCATCTCAGAAACATCACACCTCCAGGGATTGTCACACAACACATTCTCACGAGTCTACAGAGAAATAAAAACACCCCACTAAGCGGAGGTTCCATAGACAACAACACCTGGTTGACGATACTAGAATATCGAGGTGTACCCAAGAAAGTGGGCGCTGAGTTGAATGCTGTATACTGAGAGTTTAGCTCATGTGGTTTCTGTGTGTGCCCTCCGACAGCTCCATTACCATCCGTTGCTAAGGGATAATGCGTGCTTCCGGGTTGTTCTGTTTACTTCTGATTGCTTTCAAATCCTAGAATGATTTCTGGGGAAAGGCCGATATGCGATTTGGATACCCCAATTGTTGAATACTAATAAATAAAAATCTATGTTAACATCAGCAGCCTTGTGGGAATAAAGGCAATTACTTGGCATTTTTTCTGAATCCAGGCTGAAAACAAGGCCCAGGAGTCTATTCACTTTTATACACACATACACACACGCATACACAATCACACACACACATTTAGACACACATATGCAGTGCACATGAGTCCAAACCCAAATGCACCCACCCATACACACATATATACACACACACATATACACACACACATACACACACACCAAAGATGGCAGGTAGTAAACCAAATGTATATTCCTATAGACAATTTGTTAATACATACTTTTTAATATCAGATTCCAAACAAGATTGTCCAGATATGTCCAGAAATGCGGTGTTTGGTGAATGGACTGGCATAATTGTGAGAGTGATCTTGTATACCCATTTCAGCTGCCATCTGCTCCCGTGCTTCTGTGGCTTGGTTATGGATATTTTCATCAGTTTCCTCCTTTGTGAGATATGCTGAATAGGCGTCTCAGTTGAAAGGATCTTCTGCAGTGTCATTTCGTGGTTGACTACTGCTTCATTGATGTGGTTATTCATCTGCCCTCCTCTCCATTCCAGCAATCACATTCACATTTTCTAGAGATTAAAACTACTGCACTGTTGTTAATATGAATTATTATGCACTGTAGGCTGTGATAAAGAAGGCGTGGCTACATTGTAAAGACACATTCATGACCAAACCCAATTCGTCCACAGCAAACCAGAGCATTGTTCTCTATTCTCAGTACAGCCCAGTTTATGAAATGACCCATGAAGGAAGGTGTAAGAAATATTGAATATTAAAATCTTTCACTGTGCGTTGTTGAACTGTCTGTCTCCTTTCCTGTCTGTGCCCCAAATAGCAACCTAACCCCTCTGGGCCCTGGACAAATGCTTTGCAGCTGAGGGAACGATCAGGCAAACACTGACTGATTGATGTTATTTCGTAAATGGCAGTGGAGAAGTCATTTCCATGGAAGATGTATGGGAGTCTGAGCAAGCCAGGATAAGCTGGGTTGATATGTTGAGTACAAAGCCAATGGCAGAAAGGGCTTTTTCTGTCGGCTGAGGTGCAATATTATTTAACACAAAAACAAAATGCTATAGATTGTGTCCCGGGTTGTCAGTAGTCAAGAAAGACAGGTAGTTCAAATTATCAACACTCCCTTTCTAACTTGACCTCCAAGGTTTTGTTGCTGGGCCTTTAGACAGCTACAATGGGACCACTGGTACTCCAGTTATGTAGGTCAACTGTCATCGAAACAACATGACATGGACTCACCACTGCTCGTAGTGTTTAACCCTGCCTGTATTCAGTGTCCACCAAGGTAAATCCAGTGACAAAAAATAATTCATCTTGTTGTTGAATCAATGGTAATAACTGCTCCTGTATTCCTGTGTGTGTTTCAGCCAGAGATATACAGGCATGGGAGTACGTCCCACTGGGCCCGTTCCTGGGGAAGAACTTCGGGACCACCATCTCACCCTGGGTGGTACCAATGGAGGCCCTGTTGCCATTTGTTCAGCCCAACACTGTCCAGGTGAATAACACACAGTATAGAACTATGTGGTGCAGTACATTTAAGCAGTAGGGCTTGAGGGGGTGTGGTATATGAACTCTGGGCTCAGCCCACATGCATCGATTAACTATTACAATTTGGACTCCTAATATGTTCACCCGGCACAGCCAGAAGAGGACTGGTCACTTCTTTGAGCCTGGTTCCTCTCTAGGTTTCTTCCTAAATATCGGCCTTCTTAGGGAGTTTTTCCTAGCCACTGAAGTTCAACTCGACTGTTGTTTGCTCCTTGGGGTATAAATGCTTTTGTAAAAGCACTTTTGTGACAACTGCTAATGTAAAGGGGCTTTATGAAATACATATGATTGATTGATTGATATGAACTGTATAATGAATCTCTTCTAAGGGCTGTTCTGAGGTTTGATGCAGTGTAGACCACTATACCCTGAGGTTACTTTATGCCTTTATAAATTAGGTACCAACGTAATACCATCAGGACTTGTTTTGCTCTGCACACAGCAGGGTAATTGATCGTTTGAAAAGTTTGGGTTTGCATGGGTTGTGTGCGTTTGTTACCGAGCCGATTAAAATGCATGATCCATCTGGATCTTTGCCACCTAGTACATTTTTAGGACCAGATCTCCTCAAATAGCATTTGCGTCGCACTGTTGTATATCCTTTAGTACGGTGGTTCCCAACCAGGGGTACTAGGCCCCCTGTGGGTACTTGGCCTCTCCACAGGGGTACTTGAAAACACTCACGATACCATAGGCTAACTAGTGAAATTAATATGAGGGGGTACTTCAGGGGTTCTCCAAGCAGTGCAAAGTCTTTTTGAGGGTACAGTAACTGAGTGTACCTTTACCTTAGATCATCACTTTTTGATTCTGTCCATTCAGATATTCCCTTTAATAAAAAGTCAGTTTAAGTCCTAATCCAGCCATTGGTTTACTTCCCCTTCTTGTTTCAGGACCCAGAGCCCCTCCCTTATCTACGCCATGACGATGCATATACCTTCAACATTAACCTGTTTGTGTCACTGAAAGGTTTGTCGGGTTTTACAAACACACAAATATGTGCGTGCACAGATACACCGTTAAGGACGTGTGGGTTTATGAGTGGCATAGCAATTAAGCACACACATATATATATATATATACACACACACACACACATACTCATACACACCCACACCAACGCATACCCTATGGACTGTGATAGCCTGGAGGCTGTCTGGTAGGTAATGAGTTACCATTAGGAGTCGGCATTCCTAACAACCAGGGCCATTCATTCTCCTTCCACTGCCTTTCCGATCTATTGTCTGGGGTATTATTGACTCGGTACTCTGAGTGGCCAGGTACAACCATCTAGTGACTGAATTCCTGTCGCCATGGAGTTCACAAAGTGCCAGAAACTTTGCACAGGAAAGTTAACTAATTTCGTGCAAATTGGTCGGTCGTACGTTAATGCTGCAACCATGTTCTGGCTGTTGTCGTGCACCTGGAATCAGTACTGAGAGAACACGTGCTCTGTGACGGTTCATTTTCCTGCTAGTAGTGTTCAAGGGTCAAAGGGTAAACTGTAGGCATGCAGGGAGGCAACTGGTCAGCAATAATGTTCAAACATTGCTAGGAAAACATTCCCCAGACTATTACACCACATTTTCCTGCATGAACCACTGGAGCCAGGCAGGATGAAGTTTTATGCTCTGCAATCCATGAAGCAAGCAACTGTTGTACTGTGTGACTGTTGTCATAGGGACAATCCATTTTTGCGATTGGTACCAAATAAACTGGCCACTGAGGATATTTCAGGGCTCACTAGATGATCTGTCTCAATTGTTTTTTTCAGGAGAGTCAATGAAGGAAAGAGCCACTATATGCAAGTCCAACTTCAAGGTAAGTAGCTAGTGAAGTGTAATGATCACAGCTACAGGTACAGTAAGTCATTATGTTCATGTTTCGTAATAAGCTTTTTTAAGTGTCACTGAATCAGCATTTCCTTGTAAAGAAATGACACTTGACAAATGACAGTGTTCTGGGTCCCGGAAGGCACAAAAAGTGGAAGTAATAAAGTTAACTGATAAATAAAACAACACCCGGGGCAGGGACCAGCATCCCACTCATCAGTTTCTCCCCCCTTCCCTTTCTGCTGCCTGGAGTTGCTTTCCTAGGGGCCCCTTTAGCTCTCCCTGACGAGGCTTGACTGGGGGCAGGAGTGCCTCGTTAAAGGGTGGCAGCCGAGCTGCATTCAAAGACGGCGACAGGGCTGCATTCAAGGGCCACTTTTGGCAGCCCCAGGCCAGGTGGTTCTCCCTGGGGCGTTGGCTTGGTGCTGATACAGGAGAGGGTGCATTCACATCACACCAACCATAAACAACTGAAATAAACCAACGCGGTAGCACATCAACCCGCAGTATTCATAATGTTAGGGAAAGTGTCCAAAAATAGTATTCTACAAAATGTAACATGTTTTGAAAATTGGGTAAAACTTGAACTATACGTTGTGATTTAAAAGTCTAATTTGCCCTCTCTCCTTGGTCCATTAATGGCAGTTGTCTTGTCGCCATGGTGATTAAGTATTTAAGTACTCATGTGATCACCGACAGATTTCATGGGGCAAACACAAATGGCACCCTAGTCCCTATGTTATCAGGGGAGCCTTACGAGTGCTGCTGGAAAGTAGTGTACCAGTTATAGGGTATTGTGACACTTAGGATGCAACTGACACGTCTGTGTGATGCATGACCTGGACGGCTCAACGAATCCAGTCAGTGTCCCTGATGAGAACAGTTAGGGTCCCTCCGTTGAATGGCTTTCACTGAGGAGAACGGTTTGGGTCCCTCCGTTGATTGGCTTTCACTGAGGAGAACGGTTTGGGTCCCTCCGTTGATTGGCTTTCACTGAGGAGAACGGTTTGGGTCCCTCCGTTGATTGGCTTTCACTGAGGAGAACGGTTTGGGTCCCTCCGTTGATTGGCTTTCACTGAGGAGAACGGTTTGGGTCCCTCCGTTGATTGGCTTTCACTGAGGAGAACGG